>JAHFWL010000682.1:0-58146 GCA_021292165.1 Shinisaurus crocodilurus | reverse complement strand
TTTTAAAAAATTGAAATTTAATTCAAGACCCGGCGTCCCTGAATGTAAACGGCGAATTCCACTTAGGGCGCCATCCAATGTGGCTGCCCGCAACCCTCTGAACTTGGAGGATTACGGGGGCGTCCAATGGAAGGCGGGAGAAGTGCAGAGGCAAGGATTGCCTCTGCGCTCCCCTCACCTCCAAAACATTTAGACGGCCGATTTCAGCCGTCTAAATGTTTTCCCCTTCCTCGCAAGGAGGAGGGTCTGAGGCAGAGCCTGGATTCTTCGGAGGATGGCGGTGCCTACTCCCCTCCCGCCCCTGGAATACCCACCCGCCCCCTGGAATACCCACCCCCCCAGCACCTGCTCCGAAGACGGTCTTCCGTTTGGGAGCCGCAGCTGGTACAGAGAGAACCGTGTCGGCCGCGGTGGGGGGGGAGGGCCCTCCAAAGGCGGAATCCCCACTGAGATGTCGGCGCTTTTCTGCCCCCCGCCCCCACCTTCTCCGCGCTGCTTCTGGAGCCCCGCCCGCGCTCTGTTTTGGCGGGAGGAACCAGTGCAACAGGGCTTAAACAGCCCTGTTGCCCTGGTTTCCCCGCCAAAAACAGAGCACGGGGGTCCCGTCGCGTCACTTCCTCTTCGGAGGAGGCGGCGGCCAGGGCGGGGGGAAGGTAGGTGACGGGCGGGGGGAAGGTAGGTGGCGGGGGCTGCGGGGGGTGGTGGCGGGGGGGTCCGGTGGCTGGGGGGTGGTGGTTTGCAGAGCAGGGCTGCTTTGCTCCGGAGCCCCCCCCACGGCACGAGAGGGGGGGCGCTTAATATAATTTCGCCTAGGGTGCCAAACTGCCCTGCACCGGTCCTGTGCGTCGCTAGTCAAATAGACGTTTCTGGACACAGTTCATTCAGTATCAGTTCTCCTCGCTCATGTTCCCTCTTCTTACTTGCTCAGGTTGTTTGTCTGCTTTTTTCTCTACTTTCCTTCCCTCTTGTCCCCCTGCCCTGCCCTGCCCTGCCCCGCCGGTCTCTTTCCACTTCTTCTCCCCCTCCAGTTACCACCATACCGACTTTTCCTCCTCTTGCTCTTCCCCAATATTCTAGGGGGGTGGGCCTGGCACTGGAATGAGGATTTGCCCCTGGCAAAGCACCCTCTGTTGGCCTTCTGCATCAATGGGCCTCTGTGCACTTACCTGGTAGCAGACAACTTAGAGGCCACCATTAAATCCGCCACAACAACGTCCCCGAAATAGTGCCGCCATGGGGCACTGTGGGAAACTACATGCTGCAGCAGCTGCCCGAAGACACTGCATGGCCACAGTCATGCCTAGTTGTGTGCCCCTCCTTCATCCTCCCAGCATTATGTGACCTCATAAGGACAGGCATGACTCCTACCTGCCCAGTGGCAGACAGCACGATGCATGACTGAAGTCACCTAGGCAAGCGCTACGGCTCAGGAGATTATGATGATCGGAAAGGCTGTCCACAGTGAGCTAAGATTGAGCAGGGGAGCCAAAGGCTGAGGAAAGACAGGTCAAGTAGGAGCCAGGTGTTTGGCCTGATCCAGAAGAGATTATGTTTGGCTCCCAGCCAATAAGACTGCCGCACAAGTAGCCAGTCAGAGTTCGGTATGCCTTGGCCAAGCAACTATGTCTACTGAAGAAGTGGGAAAGTGCAAGCCACCCCATTTACGGGAGCACGGCATTTTGACAGTTAGCTGTCAAAATTCAGGCTTCCTTTTAAAATGGGTTTTTTAACTGGGCTACCCAGGGTTCTTTTTGACAGGGACACACACACACACACACACACACACACACACACACACACGTCCCTGTCAAAAAAAGGCCCGATTAGTCCTGTCAAACCCCATTATAAAAGAAAAGCCTCTGAACTTGGAGGATTACGGGGGCGTCCAATGGAAGGCGGGAGAAGTGCAGAGGCAAGGATTGCCTCTGCGCTCCCCTCACCCTCCAAAACATTTAGACGGCCGATTTTAGCCGTCTAAATGTTTTCCCCTTCCTCGCAAGGAGGAGGGTCTGAGGCAGAGCCTGGATTCTTCGGAGGATGGCGGTGCTTACTCCCCTCCCTGCCCCCTGGAATACCCCACCCGCCCCCTAGAATACCCCCCCACCCGAGCACCTGCTCCGAAGACGGTCTTCTGTCTTGGGAGCCGCAGCTGGTACAGAGAGAACCGTGTCGGCCGCGATGGTGGGGGGGCAGGGCCCTCCAAAGGCGGAATCCCCACTGAGATGTCGGCGCTTTTCTGCCCCCCGCCCCCCACCTTCTCCGCGCTGCTTCTGGAGCCCCGCCCGCGCTCTGTTTTGGTGGGAGGAACCAGGGCAACAGGGCTTAAACAGCCCTGTTGCCCTGGTTTCCCCGGCCAAAAACAGAGCGCGGGGGTCCCGTCGCGTCACTTCCTCTTCGGAGGAGGTGGCGGCCAGGGCGGGGGGAAGGTAGGTGACGGGCGGGGGGAAGGTAGGTGGCGGGGGGGCTGCGGGGTCCGGTGGCTGCGGGGGTCCGGTGGCTGCGGGGGTGGTGGTTTGCAGAGCAGGGCTGCTTTGCTCCGGAGCCCCCCCCCACGGCACGAGAGGGGGGGCGCTTAATATAATTTCACCTAGGGCGCCAAACTGCCCTGCACCGGTCCTGTGCGTCGCTAGTCAAATAGACGTTTCTGGACACAGTTCATTCAGTATCAGTTCTCCTCGCTCATGTTCCCTCTTCTTTACTTGCTCAGGTCTTGTTTGTCTGCTTTTTTCTCTACTTTCCTTCCCTCTTGTTTCCCCCTGCCCCGCCCTGCCCCGCCGGTCTCTCTTCCACTTCTTTTCCCCCTCCAGTTACCACCATACCGACTTTTCCTCCTCTTGCTCTTCCCCAATATTCTAGGGGGGTGGGCTGGCACTGGATTTGAGGATTTGCCCCTGGCAAAGCACCCTCTGTTGGCCTTCTGCATCAATGGGCCTCTGTGCACTTACCTGGTAGCAGACAACTTAGAGGCCACCATTTAAATCCGCCACAACAACGTCTCCGAAATAGTGCCGCCATGGGGCACTGTGGGAAACTAACATGCTGCAGCAGCTGCCCGAAGACACTGCATGGCCACAGTCATGCCTAGTTGTGTGCCCCTCCTTCATCCTCCCAGCATTATGTGACCTCATAAAAACAGGCATGACTCCTACCTGCCCAGTGGCAGACAGCAAGATGCATGACTGAAGTCACCTAGGCAAGCGCTACAGCTCAGGAGATTAGGATGATCGGAAAGGCTGTCCACAGTGAGCCAGGGATGTTGAAGAGTCCTTGGTCTCGAATCACGAGTCGAGTCACGAGTCTTTGGACCCGAGTCTCGAGTCCGAGTCCGAGTCCTTGGTCCAAAATGGTGACTCACGAGTTACGAGTCACTCCCAAAGCTGACTCCACGAGTCCCTATTAAAAGCAATCGGGTTTTTTCCCAACAAAATAAGGCTACTTATTTAAATGTGTGATTTAAATAAATTCTAGGCACAAGTGTACCTTTTTATTTCAAAACTCTGCAACTGATTTTGGCAAGAACAGACCAGGCAGACAAACCCAAAATAACCAGGCAGGCAGAGGAGGCAGGGGACCCCGAAGCAGGCAGGCAGAGGCCTTTGTCTTGGACAATTCAACTGTTGAACAGGTCAAGAAGAGACCAGGCAGGCAGAGGAGGCTGGGAACCCAGACAGGCAGGCAGAGGCAGCCAAACCCAAAATGTCTGAAAGGTTGCATTTTAGAAAAATGATTTTAAAAAATAAACTTGCTGTACTTCCTAAAACTTATCCATGTTGCATTTGAGGAACATGATTTTTTCTAAATTTTTGGCCCCCATTCTGAAATGGTGAGATCTCATCACAATTCCACCCTCACTGAACACCCGCTCCACTGGTGATGAACTTGCTGGAACCAGAAACACACTCAGAGCAGCCACACAGAGTAATCTCAGGTCCTTCTTATGCCTCTCCCAAGTACGCAACACATCAATCAAAATAATCTTGACACACTGTTGGGGCTGCACTCCTGGTAGCCGTCCATAGTGGCCGAGCAGCGGCACACCTCGCTTCCATGCGCTCTTCGCCGGCAATCACGCTCCACTCCTTCTGGCACAGCCCAGGGATGTTGAAGAGTCCTTGGTCTCGAGTCCCGAGTCGAGTCTCGAGTCCCATTAAAATATTGGGACTCGAGTCTGAGTCGAGTCAGAGGGGGGACTCAGTCCGACTCACGAGTCGAGTCCTCGAGTCCGAGTCCCCATCCCTGCAGTGAGCTAAGATTGAGCAGGGGAGCAAAAGGCTGAGGAAAGACAGGTCAAGTAGGAGCCAGGTGTTTGGCCTGATCCAGAAGAGATTATGTTTGGCTCCCAGCCAATAAGACTGCCGCGCAGGTAGCCAGTCAGAGTTCGGTATGCCTTGGCCAAGCAACTATGTCTACTGAAGAAGTGGGAAAGTGCAAGCCACCCCATTTACGGGAGCACGGCATTTTGACAGCTAGCTGTCAAAATTCAGGCTTCCTTTTAAAATGGGTTTTTTAACAGGGCTACCCAGGGTTCTTTTTGACAGGGACACACACACACACACACACACACGTCCCTGTCAAAAAAAGCCCTGATTAGTCCTGTCAAAACCCCATTATAAAAGAAAACCTTTGTCAGCTGTCAGGGGAAAGCAAAGTATATAATAACCCTATTTGCAGCCTCTCTGGTCAATGTCCATGGTGGGCCCCTGACCTGCTGCACTTTGGCAGCAGTTACCTCCTAGGACATTGCCCAGGTGAGGCTTCCCATTTCAGACCCATGCAAGTGTGCACCTCCGCACTTGCACAAGTCCGACTAATATATTTTTTTTTTGGATGACTGGAAAATGTGCGCCAATTTCTTGCGCTTGAAGTGTGGGTAGCGAACCAGCGATTCACCCTCCAGCGTGCCACTTAGGCACTTTGGAGGGGGCTGTCACTGACTATCCAGTCAGAGATCACGAAAAGCAATCTGCGGCGGGAAAGCCACAGCAAGGGCTCGGGTTAGCAAGAAGAGAGGAGACGAGACAGGTCCTGCCGTCGAGTCCCCTGGGATGCCTGCGGGAGGACTGAGGGGAAGGAGTGGGGACACCTCACAGTGTGCCTGACAGGGATGGGGACTCGGACTCCAGGACTCGACTCGTGAGTCGGACTGAGTCCCCCCTCTGACTCGAGTCCCAATATTTTTAATGGGACTCGAGACTCGACTCGGGACCCGAGACCAAGGACTCTTCAACATCCCTGGGCTGTGCCAGAAGGAGTGAAGTGTGATCACTGGTGAAGATTTTATTTTTTAAAAATCATTTTCCTAAAATGCAACCTTTCAGACATTTTGGGTTTGGCTGCCTCTTCCTGCCTGTTTGGGGTTCCCTGCTTCCTCTGCCTGCCTGGTCTCTTCTTGACCAGTTCCACAGTTTGAATTGTTCAAGACAAATGCCTCGGCCTGCCTGCTTTGGGGTTCCCTGCCTCCTCTGCGTGCCTGGTTATTTTGGGTTTGTCTGCCTGGTCTGTTCTTGTCAAAATCAGTGGCAGAGTTTTGAAATAAAAAGGCACACTTGTGCCTAGAATTTATTTATGCCACACATCTGAAGTAGCCTTATTTTGTTGGGAAAAAACCCCATTGATTTTAATAGGGACTCGTGGAGTCAGCTTTGGGAGTGACTCGGGACTCATGACTCGTGAGTCACCATTTTGGACCAAGGACTCAGACTCGAGACTTGGGTCCAAAGACTCATGACTCAACTCGTGACTCTAGACCAAGGACTCTTCAACATCCCTGGTGCCTGATCATCTGCTGGGCGCACGGTGGGTTGTTTCATGAACAACCCACACTGCGTAGCTTATTCATGACAGGGTGGGCTGTCATGACGTGCAAACCCACCCAAAATCACTTATTGGAAAATAAGTTGTTGCATTCTGCAATGGTACATTTCAAGGTAATGTTTGTCCATACTCTTTTTTAATTATATGAATGCTATGTTTGGGTTTATTTCAGAAGGGAACTAAATTTTTTGCTTGATTTTATATATATATATTTGCAATGTTATGGTAAATTTCTGTTTAGAAAGAAAGAAAGTTTGCTCACTTTCTATTGTTCTGGTCAATGAGTGCAAGGACACTGGGTAAGTGACAAGCACATGGGTAGTTATTTAGGAATTTTATTACAGGTTAATTGCAATTGTTTGTTAAATATATTAAACCTCTTATGGTGCAATCCTATGCGTGTTTAGACAGGAAAAGAAGGCCTACAACTCCCAGCATGCCCCAACCAGCATAGCTGGCTGGGGCATGCTGGGAGTTGTAGGCCTTTTTTCTGTCTAAACACGCATAGGATTGCACCCTTCGAGTACTTGGCTTTAAGTGTTTGCTGTTTTACACTGACTTATAACACCCCATTCCAGTTTACCCTAATTCCCACCCCTCCCCACCGGAGTACATAGGGGCCTACAGGCCTGTTCTGGATCAAGACCCTTCCCATGATCCCAAAGACGGCAGACATTTGCTCTTTCTGGACTCACCAAGGTGCAGGGTTCCTGGGAACTCAAGGTAATCGCTCTGGCCATAGTTGTTGAGCGCAGATACTTGGAATTGGTAGTCAGCCAGCCTCTTCAGTAAGGTTGCTCACGATGAACTCTGTTTCGGGGACGAGAGATTCGTGGCACCTCAGCCAGGTGAACCCAGTCAGTTTCTTACGTTCCACTAGGTACCCATCGATGGGGGTGGGGCGTTCCATCTTAGGAGGGGACCAGGCTAACATCACTGAGGTTTCTGTTTTATTTTTCACCACTGGATCAACTGGGGGATGGGATGGAGGCTTCTTTGGCGCTAGACAGGACGAGAGAGAGAGAGGAAAGAACAAGCTGTCAGTTTGAAAAACCAGTGTTCAGGAATACTTAATTTAAAATAATTTGTATTTTAGTTTCTTTCCTTAAAGAGAAATTCAAAGGAACTAACAGTATAGTAAAAGAATATTAATTTACTTCTTTGCTTTACTTTTACTTTTGGTTTGGCCATGATAGACAAATAGAAACAGAGCATAAAACAATACAAATTACTCTAGAAAGTGTCAAGAATCCAGCTTAGACTCCACAAGATGACTGTGGACATAATTTTGGCAGCATTTGCAACTGTTGATGAACCAAACTTCCCCCTTCCCCTTCCTTCTGGAAAGGCCTTTGAACAAAGAATATCCCAGGCAAGGTCAGGCTGTGATAGACCCCCAAAATGGGTGAGTGAGAGCCAGTGTGGAGTAGTGGTTAGGGCATTGGACAGGGACTCAGGAGTTCCGGGTTCTAGTCCGCACTAAGCCATGAAACTCACTGGGTGACTTTGTGCCGGTCCCTGAGTCTCAGCCTAACCTACCTCACAGGCTCCCTCACAGGCTAAATCTCTGACACCCCCCAGTTTAAAAAGGATCGGGTAGCGGGTGATGGGACACATCTGCTTCTGCCTGAGACCTGGAGAGATGCTGACAGTCACAGGAGGCAGTACCAGAATAGATGGAGAAACAGTAACTATATACAGCCTGATTACGCCTGCACAAGAATGGGCAGTAGCTTTGAAGGCCCTGTTATTATGTTCCTGTCAAGGCTGCTCTGATGACCTATCCATTTGTCTATATGACTGGGAACTACAGAATCAGGGCGGGACCAAGATATTTATTTTGATACCTAAAAACTTTAAGGAGTCTTGCTGCATCATTCAGACATCAAGTCTGGAAACCACCAAATGATTGGGTGGGGGGGAGGGGACGTGGCCATCTGGTGAAGCCCAGAGAGGGCCAGACTGGCAACCCTGGAGGACTGGATTTGGCCTGAGGTTCTCCACCGCTGCCGTAGGGGCAAGACTTGGGGTGACAGTAATCCTTTGGTTCTATCTGATGGAAATTGTAATGTCGCCTGCTTAAATCAACAAGGTAATATAACCACTAGTTACAGTGGGAGGAAAGGGTTAATGGAACGATTCCCCCAGGGTGCATGTTTTGTGACCCCTCCTCCCTCCTTCTGGCCTCTCTGTGGCCAGCTCTCTCTCTCTCTCTCTCCAGCATGATGGACGCACGCATATGAATAAACGGACTGTAAGTAAAACTAATAAATGTCTTTATTAGTTTTAAACCTTGTCTGGACAACCCGTTTCCTTTTAAAAGCCTTTTTAGCAGGGTTTAGCAACCCATGTGGTGATAACCCGTTTCAATAACCAGGCTGTGCATAAGGGGGAAAACTCTGCTTCGGCCTAACCAGCATAGGACCGACTCCTTCCCATATCCTCCCACACGATCACTATATCCAAACATGTTGATGACCAGGTCTTCACACGCTGTTAGTCAATGGTCCTTAAAGCAGGCACAGCAACCACAGACTCTGTCCATGCGAGACCCTCCAAGGATAAGCAGCAGCATGGATGTCTTCTTCGCTTCTTCAGCATGGGGGGGGGCATCCCCACAGAACCCTCCCCGTGGCAGCCACGGTGTTGAGGCAATCTCTGCTGACTTTGAGCCATGGGTGTCACGCAGGGAGGCTGTCGGGTGGATGTGGATAGTGCCTGCAGAGCTCAACAGGTTCAGCTGCAGATGCCTGGAAAGCTACGCTTGCAGCAGTGCGCAGGAAGCCAAACCGCACTGTGTTCTATGTCTTCCACTGTAATTCACATTGTAGGGAGCCCGTATGTCCTCTTTTACAGAGGATAGCCCTCTGTTTGAAGGGTTGCCAGAGGGCCACCCTCAATTTGAAGGGCAGCCCAGTCTAAGTCCGGTTTAAAGACAAAGAACCATCTGACGGAAGAGCTGGGCCTTGATGTTGCCCATCGACATCACCCGGGTGGCAAACTGGGGGGGGGGGCACACAGGTCCCCTGGTCACAGTCTTCCACACTATGGTGCGATGTTCTGTTTCTATGCAAGGTCCATGGAATGTGTGCGTTTCTATGTGTGTGTGTTTCTATTTAAATTATAATAATCATTTTAAAATCTGCATCTATGCATATGCGTGTGGCATAGTGGTGAGAGTGTTGGACTGGGACTCGGGAGATCCGGGTGCTAGTCCCCGCTCGGCCATGAAACCCACTGGGTGACTTTGGGCCAGTCACTGACTCTCAGCCTAACCTACCTCACAGGGTTGTTGTGAGGAGAAAATGGAGAGGAGGAGGATTATGTAAGCCGCCTTGGGTTCCTTGCAGGAAAAAAGGTGGGGTATAAATATAATAAATAAAAATAAAATAATAAATTAGCACGTGCAAAGTAGATCCAATCAGTGTCCTCTTTTTTGGGGGGGGGTGATGCATTTCCTCTTTCTTTGTGATTCATAACTGGCCAGCCTTTTCACACGGCTGCTTCAGCACATGAATCCACAACCCAATGCCACGAAAATTCATGGCTGCCAACAAGAGGGAAGGGATTGCAATAGCCTACCCAGGCTGCACCAGCATGTCCAAAGAGGGCCTCTCATGAGCAAAATTCTAGGGGGGGGGGGTCTCCCATAAAGTAACTCAATAAGTGACAATTTCAACCTTCCCCTTGGCTGACACCAGATCCTAGCTAAAGCTATGGGAAAGACTTGGAGTCACTTCAACTTAGTCTCTGTGCAGAGTTCTGTCAACATAGTCTTCAAAACTCACAGTTGCTGTGCAAGTTGGAAAGTCTTCCACCCATCCAGTCAATTTGTCCACAATAACAAGTAGATAACAATATCCATGTGAACATGGTAGTTCAGCAAAGTCTATCTGAAGTCTTTGAAACAGGTAGAAAGCCCATGCCCTGCCTCCCATCAGTGGAGGAGGTCCAGCTGGTCTTGGGTTAGTCTTCAAACATGAGGGGCAGTTGGTTGCAACTCTCTGGATCCCCACATACAAGCCTGGGGTCACTATGTGTCTCAGCAGTAACTCCCTTTCCATGTGTCAGCACATACATCACATGTTTGCCCTGTGTTCCACCTAGTTTGGTGCTTAGTAACCCGATCATAAAAGTCTCCTTTCTGTCAAAACCAAGAACCTTTAACGGCATAATGAACCTGGTTGGACCTACTATACTGAACAGCTGCTGCAGCTCAAAAACATCCAGTTTCCTGGGACTGCGGACTCTGGCCTCATCATCCATCAGACAGAGAACCAGAGGCGAGAGCCAGTGTAGCATAGTGGTTAGAGTGTTGGACTGCCGGGACTCGGGAGATCTGTGCTCTAGTCCCCACTCAGCCATGAAGTTCACCGGGGGCCTTTCGGCTAGTCTCACAGGGTTGTTGTGAGGATAAAATGGAGAGCGGGAGGAGGATTATGAAAGCCACCTTGGATTCCTTGCAGGAAAAAAAAGGCAGGATAGAAATATAGTAAAATAAATAAATACATCAGTCATACAGGGAGCAGCTGCAGGGAGCTTGTTTCACCCTTCCCTGCCAGAAAGAACACCTATAAGAACTTTGAAACTAAGAACTAGTGCCTGAGTTCTGTTTCTTCTTCTTTCCTCCTCCCTCCCAGTCCTTTTTCCTTTTGTGTCATGTCTTTTTTCAACTGTAAGCCTGAGGACAAGGACTGCCTTAATATTAACCTTTGTAAGCCACTCTGTCTTTTTCAGCTGAAGAGTGGGCTAGAAATGCTGCAAATAAATAAATAAATCTAGGCACATGTTACTCTCTGGGTGAGGCACTTTCACGCATGGTGGCGATGGTGGGGAAAGTAAGCCGCCATTCTGCATCCATGTGCTTGCATTTCGCACCCATGTGTGCCTGTCCCTATTCAGAGTTTTAACTTAGCGGAAGCGGTGGAGGAAAAGAAAGCTTGAAGGCAGTGGCAAGAGTGATGATGGGTGTGCAATTAAATAATAATAATAACAATTACAACAACAATAATAGATATCCTCCCCCACCCCGCCCTATCCAAAGGAGAAAATAAGGACAAGAATTTACCATCGAGGGTAAAGGGGGGCAATTCTATGGGATTTGGGGGAGGCAATTCTGTGGCATTTGCGGGGGCAATTCTATGGGATTTGCGGGGGGCAAATACCACCTTCCCTTGTAACTTCGGCCATATGCTATTAATGGAAGAGGGGGGGGCGGAGAGAAGCAGGCAGGGCTCTTTGGGCTCCCACCCCCATCTTTGGGCGGGGCACAGATTTGGGGACGACGACACAGTATCCCTCTCCACCCCCCATAGGGGCCTGAAATTATGCCCGCCCCCTCACCTCTCCGCAGGTCTAAGGAAGGGTCTTTCCACGCACGCAGCCCCCTTCCCGGGCGGGAGAAAAGCGGCCCGGGACGTGGCGGCGGCGGAGCAAACCAGCAACCAGGCGGACGGGCGAGCGGGCGGGCCCAGGCGCTCAGCAGCCCGGCAGGCCTCGGAGCCAGACGCGGTTCCCTGGGCAACCGTCGCCATGGAGACGCACAGGCCTGCTGCGGGGAGCACCAGGCGGCGTGGTGGAAGGGGCTTTTGCACGGCTGGCCGCGGGGGGCTTCTTAGCCCCTGAACCTGTTTGCAAAGGCAGTGCGGGGGGGGGGATCTGCGGGAGCGCGCTGGTGTTGGCGTTCCTGGGCTAGTTTCCCCCACTGTTAGGCTGCCATCCTATACCCATTCACCTGGGAGTAAGTCCCATTGAACTCAGTGGGCTTACTTCATTCATTCATTCATTCTATTTATACTCCGCCTTTTTTCCTGCAAGGAACCCAAGGTGGCTTACATAATCCTCCTCCTCCTCTCCATGTTATCCTCACAACAACCCTGTGAGGTAGGTTAGGCTGAGAGTCAGTGACTGGCCCAAAGCCACCCAGTGAGTTTCATGGCCGAGCGGGGACTAGAACCCGGATCTCCGGAGTCCCAGTCCAACACTCTAACCACTACGCCACACTTCTGAGTAGACATGCATAGGATGACACTATTAGGGCACAATCCTATGCATGTTTGGACAGGGGGCGAGGGATCCTACAATTTCCAGCATGCTGGGAGTTGTAGGACTTTTCTTCTGTCTAAACATGCATAGGATTGGGCCTTTAGGCTGGTACATTGTGTGGTCTAACCCGTGCACGCACCGTGCCTCCGCAAAAGCTTTATGAATCCCTACCCTGTGCATCATTCAAGCAGCCTTTTGGTGTGTGTGTGTGTGTGTGTGTCTTTTTTTGGTTGGATGCTGTTTTTATTGCGCTACTGCTGTGTTTTGGGCAAAGCAATCCTATGGCCCCAAGACAGCGTCTAGAGCAGTGTTCTCCAACCTTGGGTCCCCAGATGTTTTTGGCCTACAACTCCCAGCATGCTGGGAGTTGTAGGCCAAAAACATCTGGAGACCCAAGGTTGGAGAGCCCTGGTCTAGAGGGCCATAGGAGTGTTCGGATTCCCAGATCCAGGGTTGGAAAAGAGCTCCGACCTGGGAGCTGGGGATCCATGCACAGTCAGATCCCCCTTCCCACCCCTTACAGCCAGCATGGAAAAAAACACGTACGCTGCTTCTCCAAGGTCCGAAGACTGACCTCAGAGAAGGGGCGAAGAGGGTGTTCCGGCGGGGGGGGGCAGGGAAGGGAAGAGACTGGGTCCACGAGGATACAACGTATGCTGGTGGCACTCCAGCTTTCTTCCCTCCCCATCCAAAGCACCGCAGCTAGACAGCCAAAATGACCCATCGCCTCCACGCTCCTCCCGCCCTGCATAGGAGGCCCGTAATCCTCCAAGTTCAGAGGCTTATGGGCAGCCCCATTGGACTGTGCCCTAACTGTGTTTTAATGCATTTGTTTCATTATTGTTTTAATCAAGTTTTATTTATGATTGCAAGCTGCCTTGAATGCCATTTTTTCTTGGTAGAAAAGCAGGGTCCATTGTTATCAATAATGGAGAAAGTTGTTTGTTCCCAAGATGCAAAAGAATTAATTGTAAATTTGCTAAGGGCAGGGAGATTAATGATAGCAAGGAAATGGAAAGTTCAACGTGATTTTTTAAATTGTTGATTGGTATAAGGAGGTGTGGGATATTGCTTTAAATGATAAATTAACTTGTAGTTTCAAATGAAAAGAGGCAACTTAAGAAAAATAATTTTAAGGATATTTGGGGATTATTTTTAGATTTTGTTTTAATAAAGGGGAAAGGGAACATGCCATGTCAAGATATGTTGTATTTTTGACATAATGAATAATAATTGATTATAGAGATAGAAAAGTATCCTTTGGTCCCGTGGTGATGGGAGCACTATATAAGTTGTAAGTATGTTATTTTAGTTGTTTTATATATTGCTTGAAAAACTTTAATAAAAATGTATATTAAAAAAGGAAAAGAAAAGCAGGGTACAAAATCAAATCAATAAATAGTAGTAAAGTACTGAATTCCCCCCTCCCCATTTTTCTAGTGCATGCTTTTGAAGTGAGGGTTCCTATTATAATCCACTTTAATAAGTATGTGAACTGGGAATGGTGGTTATTCCTGATTAATAAAGGTAATCTTCTTGCATAGGTGGAGATAAGGTTGACTTTAGCCAGGGAAAACAACAGAAAGTCTTGTGGCACTTTAAAACCTTAACAGATTTATTCTGACATGAGCTTTTGGTGGTCCATAACCTACTTCATCAGATACATGGAGTATTGTGGAGAGTTTCTGCTACACATGCTGGTGCTGGTGCTGGTGCTGGTGTGGATTGTAAACAGGTTAGAAGGAAATTATTTCATAGATTTCATAGATCATAGAGTTGGAAGGAGCCTACAAGGCTATCGAGTCCAAACCCCTGCTCAACGCAGGAAACTAGAGGAGGGGTCTCCCATCCAAGTCATAACCAGGCCTGACCCGGCTTAGCTTTCCACGCTCAGACAAGCTGAGCCAGCATCATTTTATTAACAGTGGTCATTTACAGTGCAGCTGTTGCTGATAACAAACATCCTGGCACTAGGTAAGCCGATTGATAGCTGTCATGTGATAAAATCTGTTATTCTGATACAATAATTCTGACAACAGAATTCATGAACAGATTTAATTCTAACTCAGCAGCTGACAGAAGATGGCAGCAATGCCCTTCTGCATTCTGCATAGGGCAAACGGGCCAGTCTCTCTATGGAAAAGAATAAATAGACACAAATCTGACATCAAAAATGGCATTATTCAGAAACCAGGGGAGCACTTCACCCTCCCAGGACATTCTAGCACAGATATCAAAGTAGCTAGTGTGGAGCAAAGGAAGGGAGATTAGACTGCTGAGTTAGAATTAAAACTGCTGATTAAGTCTATTGCCACGGGCCTGAATCAGAATAACGGATTTTATCACACCACCGGTGTTAATTGGCTTATCTGGTGCCAAGATGTTTGTTATCAGCAGCAGCTGCATGGCAAATGACAACTGATAATAATGTGATTGTCACATCTGTACTCGGCATTGAATTTCCTTCTGACTTCACTGTTTACAGTTCTTACCTCCCATCCCTTGTAGGCTACCCATGGCTACCGGTCATGATGGCTATCTGCTGCCTCCAGTATTGGAGGCAATATGCCCCTGTATACCAGCTACTGGGGAACATGAGCAGGAGGGTGCTATTGTACTCATGTCCTACTTGTGAGATCCCACGGGCAGCTGGTTGGCCACTGTGTGAACACAATGCTGGACTAGATGGACCCTTGGTCTCTTCCAGCATGGCTCTTCTTATCTTCTTATGTACTGTATAAAAATCAAGAAGCTCTCCATAATACGCCATGCATCCGATGAAGTGAACTATAGTCCATGAAAGCTTATGCCAGAATGTATTCATTAGTTTTTACGGTGCCACAAGACTCTTTGCTGTCCACCCCCATCACCACCTATACTTCTATGACTGAGCGTCTGACTATATTGTTCAGCCTGGGTTGTCTTGGGATCACCATTGGATATATCAGCTCCAGGCAGATGGCTACCCCAATCTGGAATTTGTGACTAAAGGCCTGTAGACCAGAGCATGGCCTGTGCCCACTGTGAGTTTCCAAGGGTCTGTGTCCCATCAGGAAGTGAGACCTTCTGTGTTGTACCTCTTACTCTGAAATAAGGAAAATACACTGCCTTTGACTCTTATTTCTCCCTCTTTCTCCTGAAATTAATCTGAAGGCGCAATCCTATGTATGTTTAGACAGAAAAAAGGCCTACAACTCCCAGCATAGCCCAGCCAGCATGACTGGCTGGCGCATGCTGGGAGTTGTAGGCCAGAAACATCTGGTTGGAGAACACTGTGCTAGGGGTTGGTAGCCTAGCCAAGAATTCTTCTCTTCTGTGAAATATTTCGTGGTAAAATAAAACAGGCATGGGTTACTCCTGATCATTGTACTAGAGTTACTTTCCCTGTTTGTTGAGGTACAGCACATGATCTGCTATGTGTGCGTCACGCCTCTGCAAATTCACACACATGTGAATGAGGACATGTGGTAACAATATCTGAATTATCTCACAAGAACAAACATCTGTCACAGAAGCCTGACTGATACTTTACATGATTGGCATCCCTTGCCAAGCTCGGTTAGTCACATAGAATCATAGAGTTTCCCCTTCTATACCACCATGCATGGGCCAAGGAAAATGTGGAGAAGGGTCCTGAAAAGGCTGCAGGATGGCTTACGAAATGAGGGTTGGAACTTGGGAAAGGGAGGAATGAGAAAGAAAGAAATCTGGGGGGGAAGAATGTGTAGAGAGAACGTGCACATGCCCAAGAGCTACAGAACTGCACAATCAAACTTTTATTGGAATTAACCAAGCAGTGTTTGGGCTACAGGTTTCTCATCCATGCTGAGTGCTACCTTCTCTTGTTTACAGACAATTATCCTTGAGTAAGAGATTGCTAATCTAGATCAGGCAAATTAGGAAAAGGAGAACAGAAAAAAAATGCTCGTGACTCAATTCCCATGACAGTAAACCAGATAAACTGTGGTGAGGAGGCCAGAGTACACAGGTGGGAGCAGGGAGAGAATTAGTGCAGAACATCCTGAACTTGAAAGCAGGCCTCCTTCATTTATTATATTATTATTTATTTATTATATTTATGAATCGCCCATCTGGCCAGACATCCGGCCCCTCTGAGCGATGTACAATCCAAGAAAAATACGGGGGGGGGGGGGACACACACAGTATAAAACACAATTAAAAACAGTACAAAACTTAAAAATCCTAATCCACCCCATATTCCTGCCTGAAAAGCCATGTTTTTAATGCATGGCGGAAGCTAATCAAGGAAGGGGCATGGCGGAGGTCACTGGGGAGAGAGTTCCATAAATTGGGGGCTGCCACAGAAAAGGCCCTCCTCCTAGTCCCCACCAGCCTGGTTTCTCTGGCTGATGGGACAGGGAGAAGGCCGTCCGCGGCAGATCTTGTTGAGCGGCCTACTTGATGTTGCTGGAGGCGCTTATCTGTTGAAAGCTGTGTGAGTAGATTTAATATCGATAACACACATTTTAGTTTTCCTAAATTAAAAAAAGTGCCTCATACCTGTCAGTTATCCCAATGCCTTTGCACTCATTGGCCAGAACATTAGAACATTTCCTTCTTTTGTGAACAATTGGGTATAATCCTGCCTGAACATCGCAGTGGGGAAGAATAATAGAATAGTAGAGTTGGAAGGGGCCTATAAGGCCATTGAGTCCAAAGCTCTGCTCAATGCAGGAATCCAAGTCAAAGCTTCCCTGACAGGTAGTTGTCTAGCTGCACCTTGAATGCCTCCAGTGTGGGAGAGCCCATGACCTCCCTAGGTAGATGGCTCTATTGTCGTATTACTCTAACAGTCAGGAATTTTTTCCTGATGTCCAGGCGGAATCTGGCTTCCTATAACTTGAACCCATTATTCCGTGTCCTGCACTCGGATGGTTGAGGCGCTCAGTCGTCTGTCCAGGTGTTAACTGTTGATGGGAAACGCCAAGGCCTTCTTGTCATTCTTTATCATTAAACAGGACTTGGACTGGATGGCCCTTCCAATCAGAGGCAGTGTTAGGGGGAGGCCCACCAGGGCTGGAGCCCCGAATCTTTCATTTGGAGCCCCGAATCTCTGGGAGGCCATCTGCCCCACCACCCTGCTGTCCATGAGCACTTGCTGAAAGAAAGGTACAGGGGCCCTGATGATTTCTGTTGCATCTGATCCCCCCTGGATGAGCTGGCTTTTTGCCCACATGTGCTTCACCTCCTGCTGCCCCCCACCCCGATCTTTCTGCCTGAGGTTTTTTTTTTCTGAAATCAAATGCCCTCTTCTCCCCTGTCCATGCATCCCTTTTAACAAATAGGGCTGTCCTTAGGAGACACAGTTCTTTACACACACAGAGAGAGAGAGAGAGAGAGATTTTAGAGCATATGTAAATTAGCATAAGCAAATTTGTGCATTATTTTTTTTCCTGTGGGCCTGAGCCCTGGAATTTTTGGCACTTAGCACCGCCACTGCTTAAAATAGAGGACACCATCAAATACAGGACTGTCCTCTATAAAGTATTGCACCTGACCCCCCCCCCTAGAAGGGATGATTTACTAATCGATATCTAACACCCAGTATTTTATCACTTGATGATTTTGTCACTTGTATGGGTGAATAGCTTCCTGTGAAAGCTGCTGTATTTGAGAAGATGCAAAAGGATATTAAAGTTCCCTATCTATCTATCTATCTATCTATCAATCATATATCTATCTATCTATCTATCTATAGATATATCCATTTCATATGTATTCATCGATCGATACACACACACACACACACACACACCAGGGATGTTGAAGAGTCCTTGGTTTCGAGTCACGAGTTGAGTCACGAGTCTTTGGACCCGAGAGTCTCAAGTCCGAGTCTGAGTCCTTGGTCCAAAATGGTGACTCACGAGTCACAAGCCACTCCCAAAGCTGACTCCACAAGTCCCTATTAAAATCAATGGGGGGTTTTCCCAACAAAATAAGGCTATTTCAGATGTGTGGCTTAAATTTTTATTTATTTATTTATTTATTTATTACATTTATTAATCGCCCATCTGGCCGGCCACCAGTGTGCCTTTTTATTTCAAAACTCAGAAACTGATTTTGGCAAGAACAGACCAGGCAGACAAACCCAAAATAACTAGACAGGCAGAGGAGGCAGGGAACCCCAAAACAGGCAGGTTCCAAATTGCCTTTGTCTTAGACAATTCAAACTGTGGAACAGGTTAAGAAGAGACCAGGCAGGCAGAGGAGGCTGGGAACCCCAAACAGGCAGGCAGAGGCAGCCAAACCCAAAATGTCTGAAAGGTTGCATTTTAGGAAAATGATTTTAAAAAATAAACTTGCTGTACTTCCCAAAACCTATCCATGTTGCATTTGAGGAACACGATTTTGGAACACGAGTCCTTGGTCTCGAGTCCTGAGTCGAGTCTCGAGTCCCATTAAAAATATTGGGACTCAAGTCTGACTCAAATCAGAGGGGGGACTCAGTCCGACTCACGAGTTGAGTCCTGGAGTCCGAGTCCCCATCCCTGGCACACACATACAAATCCTTGTATGCATATAATTTCTCCTCCCCCCTTCTCCTCTTCTTTCCCCTGTCTAAATTTGCATAGGGTTCACCCTAAGTGACATATGCCTTTTGTGCTGGGACATGGGAGATTCCCTGCCAGGGTTCCGAGATTCTGCAAAGCAGAGCCTGCAAACCTGTACCCACCGGTCTTCTGCTGATGGGATGGTGAGAAGAAGGAGTATTGGGGAGGCCGGGTGACAGAAGTGGAGAAAGATGTGTCTGATAAAAAGATTAGAAGTGGATCCCATGTTTCAGGTTGGGAGTAAAGGCAGGAAATGTTGAAGGGATTTTGTTCTAAACTGTGTTACAACAACACAACGAGGAAGGTTGCTGCAAAAGAAAGAAAGAAAAAGATTGCTCTCTCCCTTATATTCTCTTTCTCCTAAGCAGGAATCCTGGCACCTGGTTTCTAGAAAGGGAAGTGTTTGTGTGAACACAAAATATATGCACTCATTTTATTCTTCTCAATGATGAAGGAAGTTTGCATAGCGTATGTTTCAAAGCATTCTTCCTGGACCCACCTACCCACCCCGGGGCTGGGCTTTGGTACTAAAAATAGGTTCTGGGGCTGAACTCTGGTGAGTCCTGAAAAATGAAATCTTGACCAGCTGTGCAATTTGAAAGACAAAGAGACACTGCCTCCCATTATAGCTTTAAAGCAAGGGGGGCACATTTCTTCAGGATTGTAAAGCAAATATTGAATAGGGGAATGCATCCGTATATATTTATGTGGAAGACCAGCAACTGGGTCTTCTGCGTGAGTTTGGCACTCAATGGGTTAACCAGCGCTGAGATACAGCCCATTAAAGCAAGTGTAAGCGATCTAAATTCATACACGGCTTAAAGGAAGCACAGGGGCCTATTTGCATCAAAGAATAGACGCTTTATTTACTACAGGTTAAATGGAGCGGAACTAATAGACTTCTAGGAATACTATAACATCAACAAGACCTGATCGTGACCACAGGTTTATGAATGAACTGGTTCCCAGGCTAGCGTACTGCAGTAAACGTACCTTAGACCAGAGACTTTACACCGTACAGCTTCTAGCCTGACTCCGAGCCCGCCGGCTCAGGGAAGAGAACTACTTAACCCAGCCGGAGCTGGACTTGGATGTTGTCAGCTCACCCGTGTTCCCAACAAACCTCTTCGGATGGGTAGTAGCAGGGATGTTGAAGAGTCCTTGGTCTCGAGTCACGAGTCGAGTCACGAGTCTTTGGACCCGAGTCTCGAGTCCGAGTCCAAGTCCTTGGTCCAAAATGGTGACTCACGAGTCCCGAGTCCCGAGTCACTCCCAAAGCTGACTCCACGAGTCCCTATTAAAATCAATGGGTTTTTTTCCCAACAAAATAAGGCTACTTCAGATGTGTGGCTTAAATAAATTCTAGGCACAAGTGTGCCTTTTTATCTCAAAACTCTGCCACTGATTTTGACAAGAACAGACCAGGCAGACAAACCCAAAATAACCAGGCAGGGAACCCCAAAACAGGCAGGCAGAGGCCTTTGTCTTGGACAATTCAAACTGTGGAACTGGTTAAGAAGAGACCAGGCAGGCAGAGGAGGCAGGGAACCCCAAACAGACAGGCAGAGGCAGCCAAACCCAAAATGCCTGAAAGGTTACACTAGTAAAATGATTTAAAAAAATAAACTTGGATTGTTACTGCAACTAGGTCCAGACAGCACATGCAGGTGGCATCAAGCAGGGATGTTGACGAGTCCTTGGTCTCGAGTCACGAGTCGAGTCTCGAGTCCCATTAAAAATATTGGGACTCGAGTCCGAGTCGAGTCAGAGGGGGGACTCAGTCCGACTCACGAGTCGAGTCCTCGAGTCCGAGTCCCCATCCCTGGGTAGTAGAGGGGTTTTCTACCCTGTCCCTCTCGCTCTCCCGCCCCTCGCCGGTCAGGTGGGCTTATTCCTGCCCGGGAAAGGTGACATGTTGCAGTTACAGGGTTTCTTCAGGGGATACTTTGCAGCTCTTTGAGACTGCCTTTTACCTCCGGGTGATCCATGAGTCTCCTTGTGGATTCAGGTGATGTTCCTTATTGTGTGCCTGTCTGGCCAAAACTGGTATCTCCGGTTTTCCCCCTGGTGGGGATTATGCAGACAGGGGTTGCCAGGGAAACTACATGGGGTCGTTAGGGGGAAACTATGTCGGGGTTCATGTCACTGTGAGTGTGAAGGCTTTCTCCACAATTTATACATATAAATCATATATAACTGTATGTGCCAACCAGCCTAATAGCTCTTGAGAGTGTGTCAGAGACTAGGACCTCTGGTGCTGATCTTAATGTTTGGGCAGGCTTATGCAGGTGCAGGCGATCCTTCAGATATTGTGATCCCAAACCATTTTTACAAATTTATTATTACATTTATATCCTGCCTTTCCCCCTCCTGCAAGGAATCCAAGGTGATTTACATGGTCCTCCTCATCTCCATCTTATCCTCACAACAACCCTGTGAGGGTAGGTTAGGCTGAGAGTCAGTGACTGGCCCAAAGTTGCCCAGTGAGTTTCATGGCCAAGTGGGGACTAGAACCCGGGTCTCCCAAGTCCCAGTCCAACACTCTCACCACTACGCCACACTGGATCTCTCCCCACAGTTCGGGCTTTAAAGGCCAAAACCAGCAGCTTGAATTGGGCCCGGAAACTAACAGGCAGCCAAGATAAACAATACAAAATAGGAGTAATGTGATCGGAGCACATAGCTCCCACAAGCATTCTAGCTGCCTCCTTCTTCTGTAGCAATTGCAGTTTCCAAATCTTCAAGGACAGCCCCACATAGAGTGCATTGTAGTAATCTAATCTGCAATTTGTGTTAGTGTGTTAGTGTGGCAGCTTTCTCTAGATGGGGCCGCAGCTGCCAACTCACTTAAAACAGGTAAAAAGCATCCCTGGCACTTCTCCCAGTGGTTTCATGCAGATGTTGAAAAGCATGGGGGACAAGACAGAACCCTAAGGCAGGGATTCCCAACCTTTTTGGACTCGTGTCGTGAGCACATTAGGGGATTTGAGAAACTGCTGTGTGAAGTGGTCACCTTTTACCTCAGACAAGGACAACGAGGACCAACTCGGGTTATTGGAAAAAGGTTTATTGTGCACAATAGGTCCTGCGGACTGTGTCGCAAAGCAGAACCCCGGGCGGGGCTTTTACAACTACTTTTATAGCATACCTAAGTCTGGTCATTTGGCAACCGTTCTTACATTGGTCAGCAGGTCAAGACAAAAGGCGGTTTGCTTTAGGGGAGGGGGGTTTCCTTACAAGGAGACAGGGAGATGATCTTACAATCAAGCAGCTGCTAGGTATTTTCTTATCTTGGTCACGTATGCAGGGTGAGACAGCAAAACACCTCAACCCTTTTGAATCAACATAGCCATTGTCGGCCATTGTCAGTCATTGCCACAGTCATTGCCCTGGCAATCTGTCTACATGCTTGGCTAGAATCTCTTGTAAGATTTTATTTTAACTATTTCGTTTCCTTCACTCCTCCCCTTGAAACTTCAACACCTATCTGGAGTTTCACCCTGGGGGATGGGGCGATATTCCCAC
This sequence comes from Shinisaurus crocodilurus, assembly GCA_021292165.1. Classification (NCBI taxonomy): domain Eukaryota; kingdom Metazoa; phylum Chordata; class Lepidosauria; order Squamata; family Shinisauridae; genus Shinisaurus; species Shinisaurus crocodilurus. Next base: position 36,190 of record JAHFWL010000682.1, on the reverse strand, counting down.
ATAGCCAGGACCTGGGCAGCCGCCCTTTTTTCTGCCAATAGGCTCAGGCTATTTTGGATTGTCCGGACCACAATAGGGAGGACACAAGGGAGCAGGATGCAACCCATCGCGATTAGCCTTATCGCTTGCAACCTTGGTAACTTGGGGAACCATCTAGAGAAAGCTTCTCCTAGATCGAGCCCTTTCTAGGTCTGGACTGGATGCATATGTAAGCCATAGGATTACATTCAAGCAGAATAACAATAAACATTGGCTACAGGTTATGCGTTTATACAATATAGAAATCACATTTTGAAACTACACTTTACTACATTTTTTCCTTTTGATTCTAAGTGAATGCACACTGAGGGTCACTTTTAATTAAGGGCTGATAGGTAAGGCTGGTTCAGACTGAGCTGGAGTTGACATCAGTTCATCTCGTCCGATCCTCTGGGTGTTGTTTTTGATGGTCGTCCTGTCCGAGGTCTGAGATGATATTGATGTTCTGGCACAAATTCTTCTGTTTCAGGGGAAGAGGTTTCTAGCACGTTCACCCCGAATCGTTGGAGGAATTATTATGTCCTCATTCTTGTTAGGGGCTAGAGGCTTTTTATGGCTGAAGTCCTTGGCACTTTACAGCATTAAGTACTCTTCTTTTTGCTGTACTTGAATATGAATCTAGTCACCTGGGACAGAGTGTCCCTCCATGCTGGGCTGGTGCTGAGCCGCCTTCACCCGTGAATGAAGAGTCTTTATACATCTCACCAGGGCTTTGCCGTAATTCTGAATTGAATGTCTCATCAACATCTCACGAGGGGTCAGGTCTCGCCATTCGACCTGGCCTGGATCTCATACACACAAGGGCCATGGGAGGTGCATTTGGCCACATCAGTCTTGTTTCTGTGCATACTTTGGCCAGCTTGTCTTCCAATATTTTAGCAAAAAGGATTCTCTCTCTTTGCCCGCTGCTGTGGCGTTAGCTCTCACCCAGGGGCATGTTCTACTTACTTAGAACTATATAAACAACTACAAATACATATTGATAGGAACAATACTTAGGCATTTGAACAAAATCAAATTGTACACTACAAAAAGGTCCTTATGGTGAGGTTGTATGCTCACCCTGTCTTTCACAGGTTTTCCAGTATTATGAGCCTGGCACACTGCACACTGGGCAAAGTACCGGTACTGAGTCACTGCAGATGTAAAATTAAATTCAAACCACTCTTTGTTAACAATTAAACCAATAACTAAATTTGCTTTTCTGACTGACGCTGTACATAGTCTTTAGCAGGAAAGCAACTTATTAATTTGTGACATTGCTATAAAGAATGCAGGAGAAACTGACTTGTTTTGAGTTGGAAGGGACTCACAAGGCCATCAAGCCCAACCCCCCCCCTCAATGCAGGAAACCAGAGGAGGGGTTCCTTATCTAAGTAATACCCAGGCCTGACTTTGCTCAGCTTTCTACACTTTAGATAAGCTGAGAACCAGCATGAGCTACAGACTTTTATCTTTAGCAAGGCAAATCAAGCTTTTGAAAATCACATAAAACACAACAGGTCATTTGTACAACTTTTTGAAAACTAACTTAACAACAACAGAAGGATTGCAATTCTTTTGGTATTTTGGTGCCATTGCGTTATGCTACACTTAAATACTTATTTTACAAAAGTGCTCTGTTAGCTTGCTATAAAAGCCATTAGACAAGCATACATTTTGCAACTAAACTGTTCAAATTTACCAAAGCTGCCCTGTTGGTTTGCCTGTGGCAAAAACTAACTAAGCATACATCTTTAAAAAGGACAATAAAGAGGGTAAAATTTCAGGAAAGCCCATTTCAACAAAACTGGGCACTAAAACGTACAAAAACTGAGTTAGTAGTTTAGATTTATCTTTGATAGCTGCACTTCTTTTATTGCTGGTAAATAATCATGCTCCCCCTCCCCTTGCTTACCCTTCTTTTTTGTTGGGAGCAGCAGCAAGGTGGCAAGGTTTCAAGTGACATAGCATTTTACAATTTTTCTGGATTTTTTCTTTTACAACAACCCTTTGAGGTAGGCACAGCTGAGTCTGTGACTGACTCCAAGTTACCTAATGAGCTTTATAGCATTTATTGCTTCTCGAGGGAGGGGATATTGCAGCATATCTCCCTTTTCTTCTGTTTGAACAAGAGAAGTAGACTTTTAAGAGTCTTACTTCTTTTTTGGTTTTCCGCCTAACATTCTGCTGGTACCAAAGCCAATATTGGCGGAAAGCCCTGTTTTTTTTCATTCCCCAGAGACTCAGCAAATGCCAGGAGAATTGGGACTACATTCTATTGTAGCCCTTAGTTTACACAATCCATTATGACTTAACAGAACCATTTCTCATTTTTCTTTCAAGAAGACAAGAAAACTTGATTTCTAATCTGCTATCGTCTGAGCTCCGCAAGTGCCGCATTTTCTCGAATGAAACATAGAGTGTTCGAGGATCGGGATATTTGTAAGAAGACCAAAACACTGGTTTATGAAGCCATTGTATTACCAACTTTATTGTATGCCTGCGAAACATGGACTATCTATAAACGCCACTTCCACCTCCTTGAAAGGTTTCATCAACGTTGCCTCCGGAAAATCCTGCAAATTACTTGGGAAGATAGGCGAACAAATGTCAGTGTACTGGAAGAAGCAAAGACTACTAGCATTGAAAAAATGATCCTTCAACGCCAACTTCAGTGGACCGGTCATGTTGTTCGAATGCCTGACTGCCGTCTCCCAAAGCAGTTACTTTACTCCCAACTCAAGGATGGAAAGCGGAATATCGGTGGTCAATATAAGAGGTTTAAAGATGTTCATAAGGCTAATCTAAAAAAATGCAATATAAACATCGAAAACTGGGAAGCTCTGGCCCATGAACGATCTAAATGGAGGTTGGCCTTTCACAAAGGTTCCATGGACTTTGAAGAAGCCCGAGTGCAAGGTGAAAGGGAGAAACGTGCTAAGCGAAAAGCACGTCAAATGAATCCTTTACAGGACCTTCTTCTATCTGGTAACCTGTGTCCTCACTGTGGGAAGCTGTGTGGATCTAGAATTGGCCTCCACAGTCACTTACGGACCCATCGCTAGAGTCTACACAATCTTCTTTAGAATCTCCTCCTTTTATCCCGGAAGACAATCTTACTCGGTCACGAGTGATCGCCTGATGATGATGATGTTAAGAACAGAACTGCACGTTACTTTTCAATATATATATATTTAAAGATACGCATTCTCCTTTTTGTTTGTTTTTGACACTGCTTCACACAACTTTCTTTTCAAATAGCTTTTTTCCTTTCAAAATTTTTATTTTTTATTACATTTTCTACAACTTTCTTTTGCCTGCATACCTTGGGCAGAGAGGGTTTTATTTCTTTTTCTATGCCCTTTGTTTGCAACTCTAATGTTTCTTTTGCATTTGCCCTTGTCCAACCTTTCTTTTTGCCTAGTCTTTATTTTCTTTATCTTTTTCTTTTCCACATTTTCCTAAATGGCCCTCTTCTCCCCCCCCCCTCCTCGGGGCAGAGGGGACAGTTTACATGCCTTTAAATAATCATCTCTTTTCCTTTTTCAAAAACTTTTGGGCTCCACTCATTGGTGAAGCTCTTGAATTTTCTGTGAAAAATAGTTAACCATTTCTTTTTGAGCTTAGTCTGCATCAGCTGTAGTCTCAGAGAAAAAACCTGCCTTGATCAGGGGCAGACTTTTTCTGACCTTTTAAAGCTAACACAGTTCAATTCTCAAAAGGCACTAACACTTTGTTTATGCTCAGAAAACTTGCATTCTCAATACTCAGACTCTCTCAATTACAGTTCTTAAAAAACACTTTAGTATCGTTTTTCGCTCTAGTGGTTAGCTGCTGATTCTCTGGGAGCGTGAATGGCCAATTCTCGCATACCAGGAAACCTGCAGTCACTTGAGGGTTTTTGTTTGTTTGTTTTCAATCTTTGCAATTCGTGGCTGCTAATCTTCTCACATCTCTAGTCGCTTTTGCCATACAAGAGGAAGCAACCTTGCATTTGCATAACTAGAAGCAACAATTATTATTTTTTTAATCTTTGCTTACTTCAGAGATTCAACCCATACTCAAAACATTAGCTCCCTTGCTCCCTTGCTAGCTCCCTTGCTATTCAATATGTATGTGAATGACATCATTGATCGACTTGCCGACAAATCTAATTCCCCGGTAGCTATGGGCCAGCGGAAACTGAATATACTGCTATATGCTGACAACATAGTCCTTCTATCCCAAACGGAAATTGGTATGAGGAGGAGACTGTTGAAAATATTGCGTGGTTATGACTTGGATGGGAGACCCCCTCCTCTAGTTTCCTGCATTGAGCAGGGGGTTGGACTCGATAGCCTTGTAGGCTCCTTCCAACTCTATGATCTATGAAATCTATTTGGGGAAGGATGTAGCGAGGAGCAGTTAAGTGTGTGAACTGTGCTAAAACAAAAGTTATGGTATCTGGTAATCGGATAACTCAACATAAATGGGTTTTGGATGGTCATATACTGGAACAGGCAAATAGATTTAACTATCTGGGGATCTGTTATGCATATAATGGGTCATGGAATAGTCATTGGCAGGCACTCAAAACTAAAAGCTCAAAGCTCGTCTCATCATGTTGAAATTGGCCAAAGTAAAGGGTGGGAGCCTTGTAATGCCAGCTTTAAGAGTTTTTTCTGCCAAGGTTATTCCTCAGATGACATATGGGGCAGAAATCTGGGGTATCCCAGAATCCAGCCAGTTAGAATCAGTACAGAATAGTTTTATTTGCATCTTATTGGGACTCCCACCAGGAACACCCTCAGCCTATTTGCGAGTAGAAGTGGGTGTAATGCCAATTTTATATTTTATTTTGACAACCATCTTTTACTATTTTATAAAATTGAAATACACTGTAAATGAATTGGTTAAATTGTGTATAGCAGAGCAGTCACAGTCTTTGTCTCAAAATACTTGGATAGCGAAAAGTAAATTATTATTACAGAAATATGGACTCGATCCGGAGGTACTTTCTGCTGCTGGAATTCCTTCTATTTGATGCAATATTAAAGTGCACCTTCAAGATATATTTTTTTAAAAGGATATGGACGCTATCAGCATATCCAGATTTTCTAACTCCTTCCCTTTTTTGAAATTGCATCATGGGGAAGAGAAGTACTTGTCTGAACTAAATCCACCTTTTCGCCGCAAGGCATTTACAGCCTTGCGTTGTCAGACAATGAAATCCATTTTCATGGAAGGAAGGTTCAACAAAATTCCAAAAAATCAGCGCCTATGTATTTGTGGCAGCCAGTGGGTAGAAGACACTCTACAATACATTATATATTACACTGTAAATTGTATGAAATTCCTAGAGGGGGGGAAGTATCTAGACCAGTGTTCTCCAACCTTGGGTCCCCAGATGTTTTTGGCCTACAACTCCCAGTATGCCCCGGCTGGGGCATGCTGGGAGTTGTAGGCCAAAAACATCTGGGGACCCAAGGTTGGAGAACACTGGTCTAGACTCATAATTGGCTCTCCTAATACTTTTATTGTTATCATAAAACAGGTGTAGGGACTACATATTTTATCAGAACAGCAGTCTTGTTGGGGGAGAGGATTTTAACCCTTCCTCCACGTCATTTCCCCCAAATTAAATCCCCCCCACCAAAAGGCTGCTGTTCGACCAGCCAGACAGGGGGAGATATAAGGTAGGGCTAATTCTAGTTCTCAGTTTTATATCATATGAAAGATGATGTGATATGATAGATGTTGTTTTTATTCTACTGTATTTTTTAATTACTGTAAACTTTTACCATTCCTTACTCCCCTCTAAAGCTACCTGCAAAAGAGTTTTGGAGAAGTTCCCCCATTCAAGTTGTGAGGACACCTGCCAGTGAACCCAGAAAACAACTGAAACCCTAAAATGCTACTGTGAAGAAACCACATGAAAGCACGACACAAAAGAGAGTGATTACCATGGCAGCTGATATCAGACATTTATTGATATGAAACTGAGCATCTAACAGCACGTTCTTCTGACTTACCGTAGATTGTGTCTGAGGTTTGTTTCATCTCAAACAATCTGGCATCCAGTTTTGTCACAACCTCCCTTCCACTGGAAATATGCAGTCAAGCTGGTTCTCTTGCATGGAGATAAGTATTTATTTTTTAAAATACAAGTCCACTTTTTCTTTTATAGGAAATAAATCCCCACACTTCTCCTTAATTCTCTACAAACTGTGAATCACATACAAGCAAATGCTATTTTAATATCTAGGAAAATACTTTGAAAATAAACGTCTAGGATTCTCTCCATAGCCTTTGAAAAAGTACTCTAGATTTTTAAAAAGTACTGCATAATAGGACATAACATTCCACCAAGTTCCTTTTCTGTTTGTTTTTTTGGTGTATGTTTTTTTTTAAAATGTAAACAGCTGGGTGTTTACGGCTGATCAAGAGAAATGAAATCATTATTTATTTTAACAAAACTACTGTTTGGTTAGCAAACAGTGACTCAGCAAAATAAAACTGAAAGTTTGGTGTTTCTGCACCTTTTTAGACTTAACACTTGCCTAAAATTTCTGTGCTTAAGATCTCAAAAGGCCAATATCTGCTGTTTCTTAATTACAATACCCTAGATATCCACAAAAGTATCTGAGTTTTTAAAAAAAAATCTGGGTGAAATAATCCTTAACAGAGAGGTATTTTCATCTTTTGAGATGTCCGTAACTTTCCAAAATAAAATGCATAGTGCAGGATGAGAAACATGTGCCCCTACAGATATTGTTGGACTGCAACTCTCATCATCACTGGCCATTGGCCACGTGCCTGGGACTGATGGGAGTTGGAGTCCAACACAATCTGGAAGGTTGCCCACCCCTGGCATAGTGCAATAGACACTAATGCAGTGTTCTCCAACCTTGGGTCCCCATATGTTTTTGGCCTACAACTCCCAGCATGCCCCAGGCTGGGAGTTATAGGCCAAAAACATCTGGGGACCCAAGGTTGGAGAACACTGCACTAATGTATAATTATGTACCTTAATTATATACAGTAATACCTTGGATTGCAAGTAACTTGGTCTGAGAGCGTTTTGCAAGACAAGCAAATTTTTTAAAAAAATTTTTGACTTGATAAACGAGCAAGGTCTTGCAAGACAATCCGTAGGGATGTAACCGCTCGCCTCGAGCAGGCGTAGCGGGCCGAAATCGGCCCCGCTCACGCCCACCAGAGACTCGCTTTGATATAAGAGTGTTTTGGATTACAAGCACGGTTCCGGAACGAATTATGCTCTCAATCCAAGGTAGTATTGTACAGTATAAACCAATGAGGTGTTATGAAAAATGGAAGTAACTATATAAACAAGGCTCACCGAAGAAAGCCACTGAGCAATGCCCAGCCTTCTTCAAAAGTAGTGCACATGGTATTGCAATATAGTCTACTTTAGGAAAACTGGAGTTAGAATCACTAAAGGCGCAATCCTGTGCATGTTTAGAGAGAGAAAAAGGCTGGCTGGGGCATGCTGGGACTTGTAGGCCTTTCTTCTGTCTAAACACGATAGGTTTGTGCCCTTAACTAATTAAGTTGCGGCTTGCGGGGTTCAAGTACAATTCTTCGGAGGAAGCCTTGATAACCATGTTTTGTATGGTATCTGGGATGGGAACCTCAAGGAGCAGTGTCATGTGCCATAGCCCTTCCTCAGTTAAAAAAGAAAGGAAAATATGCATAATCTTTAAAATGCTCAGAAAGTCTGAATATCCCTGTAACATTCTTGGTTTTTCATAATTTTCTGACAACAGACTTGTTTCTGCAGTGACGTTTTAGTGCAGCCTTCCTCAACGTGATGCCCTCCAGATGGGTTGGCCTACAACTCCCATAATCCCCCAACCAGCTCTGTTGTAGTCCAACACATCTGGAAGGCACTACTTTAAGAGAGGCTGTTTTAGTGCAACAATTTATGTACGAGTTGGTTCTTTGGCTTTGTTTACACTAATTCTGCAGACTACAGATCTTAATTCACTGTAACTCCACATCTGTTTACATAGTATGTGAAGATAAAACAAATGCAACATTATTTTTATCCCCCCCCCCCCGTTGAAACAGGAGGAGCACTTTGCTCGTCCTTGACCATTTGGGAGGAGTGCATGGTCTCCAGAACAGGTGAACAATAAAGGAGTGAGGTGATTGCTCCTGAGCAGCCCTTGCAGAAGTATTTGTCCTTGTTTCCTCGGTGTGCCTTCGCTTAAATACAGCCATTGGCCTGTCATTTCATAAACAGGCAATGCCAGGATATTCAAGGCCAAATCCATATCATAATGAGAGCAACAACAAACACTGAACAAATTACAAATGGAACACTTATTTGGCCTAAGAAGCCATTTCTAGCAAGGGCGATTGGCCGTGCGCCCAGATTTAGTCAGGAGCCATTGCAAGTGCTCACAGCAGTGCTTTTTCTAGCTGCTTTGTTCATGAGAATTACCGCTGAATATATCCGTGATCGCCCATGTTGTTTCTCCATGTACCTGTGTCTGAAGTTAGTCGGGATGGTTCACATGGACAGGACCAGCCCAAAATCTTATAGATGGTGTGGCCTACCACACACAGACTCTTTACGTAGTTACTATCTGAATAGGATTTTGTTACAGCAGCAGCAGTGGTATGAATACTGCAAATATGTTGACTTGGTAAGGTTTCAGGCACCAGATTACAAGCCTGTTTAAATGCATCAATAGTCATGTTGATAATTCAGGCGTTTCTACAGATGCAATTAAACTCTATCTTCTGAGTTTATTCTTTATTCACTCATGAGCAAATTAATTTATATTGGACACATTTCAGTTCAGTATAACATTACCTGTGTTAATAAGTTTCCCATTTAATTAATGGTAAATTAGCCTCATTGCCACAAAAGTAATCTTTCTCCCACTCCTCCCTATATATTTATTAAACAGGTAATGGAGTTTGTGATGCCTGAGTTCTGCGACATCCACTTTTTAGGAACCGGTTAAAAGAGAAGTATGTATTTACTGATGAGAATTGTCATTCTAATATAGGAAGAATAGAATATGCAGGAGTGCTGTAGGCTAGAGAGCTCTGCCTACCAACCCCTCGATAGAAGGATGTTATATCAGCATTGCTGAGGAATTATGTTGGCATTACAAATGTTAAAGATCAAAGTGCAATCCACAAGCACCTTAAACTGGTGTATTATTTGTACTTAATCCATGTTAGTACCATTTTCATCAATGGGATTAAACCGGATTAAAAACAAATGCTGCTTTTTTGATTAGTTTGTGGATCACACTGTGGATCATCTACGATCCAGTTTCCTCTCAAGTCAGTGTCAAAATAACACTGAACGGAATAAAAGCTGGGCAGCAGTCTTTTCAGTCTGGGTTTAACTCTACAGCAAAGAAATGAAGCTTGTACATGTACAAGCTTCATTTGATTAGCTTGTACATTCTGAAAGGCATGCAAAACATCTGCCTTGAACACATAGAAAGTTAAAGTAAATCATTTTTAAAAGCACACTTAAATGTGCAGAAGCAGTTTATGGTCATTATGTTGTTTATTAAAAGTGTCAGCTCAGCTATTTTATGACAGCCTTGCATATACAGCAGCAACTTGAAACATGTCTAGATGAAAGTATTCAGCCTTCGCTTAGTTGCTAGCAGGCACTGCCAAATGGTGATGGCGTAAGCTTCTTTCCATAAGGTCAATTTAAGGTGCTTGGCAGCCCAAAGTAACAACTGAAAACAAAAATGACACTTCTTTAGATTTCATCACTAATTATGCCCTAGGCCTACACTACCTGCTCCTCATTGCTTTACAATGGAATGGTGTGCTTTTAAAAAAACCACAAATCAAAGGTTACATTATACATACTGAACTGACAGAAGTGTTCCCTTTAAGACTGGAAAAGCTCCACATGTAACGTTAACGTACAGTATTTTCCATGAGATAGTTTCCTTTTATGTTCTTTTATTCCCATCACAGTTTTCTCCCCAGGTTTCTTGGTGTTGCGCATCGCATGGCTGTTGTGTGCGGTAAAGTTTATAACTGCGAGAGAAGCTGAGCTCATTTCTGCTCAACTCTGGGAGGGATCTTCCTTCTTGATGCACAGCGTAACGGGTTCCCCAACAGTGCCATAGCTGTGGGTTCTTGTGGAAACTTCCGTTTTAAAACTGGATTGTCCATTGTCTGTGGACAGCTGGACTTCAGTGCAGAAAGATGGCGTCAGTTTGAACGGGGCTCCTGTCGAAGTTCCTGCAGGTGATGCTGGTGTTGCCATTGCTGCCGCGCAGGACTCGGCGACATGGAAGGAGATGTCAGACGGACCCCTGGACGGCACTCCTGTCGCTCTGGCTGCTGACATGAAGACACTTCCTGGATGGTGCCCTTCAAACTTGCTAAAAAAGGTTTGCTTTGGCTTAGAAACCACAGGTCTGCCCACATTCAGTAAGAGAGGCTTCCCAATGGTTGGTTTGTTGATTTCGGTCTGGAGCACAGCTATTTCACAAGGTTTGTCATCTGCAGAGTTAGGATTGCCACATCTGTATGTTTCCCCTTCTTCAGGGACATAATCTTCAAGGTCCTCCAAAGTTAACGTTTTCCCATTACGGGTAAGGATTTTGAGGTCTCGCTTTTTGAGGTCATCCAACTCTCCCTGTTCTGGTTCATCCACTATAATGTTTTCCTCTGGAAACTCTTCATCTTGTACAGGACCTGAAGATTCATCCTTGGCAGCCCACGTTGTGTTCAATTCAGCACCATGATCTTTAACCTCCAGATCTCTATGCGAACAGCCATCTTTGCTCACTGCAGTGGTCTCGGATGGCTCATCCACAAAGGCAACCACAGGTGAATCAGTCTTACTCACAGATTCTTCTGGGCAGCTCTTTCCTTCCAACCTATCATGAGAATGTTCGTTTTCATTGCTGGCTGGTGTTCCTTTGTAGTCAGCTCCAGATATTTCAACATCTTGGGACAGGGCAGACTCAGCATGCTCCACTAACTTATTGTTTGAGTTATTTGTGTTTGGGTCATCTTCACGGGGATGCCTGGGTCTTGTGCCAGGCCGAGTATAACTTGACGCTAATTCATCTTTTTCTGATCTCGTAGGAGAAGCTCCTCTTTTCCTCGTTGTTTGGGTGGGCTTCTTCACATTGAATTCAATTATTTCCTCTACTTCAACCCATTTGGGTTTCTGTTCCTCCACAGTGGTTTCTACAATAATACTGCTGACTGCGGCTCCTTGCTTTTCGCCCGGCTCGGTCACAAAAAGTGCAGGAATGGCTGCCTTCTGCGTTGCCTCTGGGTCATGCCTGTGGGCGGGCTGCCTAATCTTGCTCGCATAAAATGGCTCAGGTGTCGAAAACTCTGATCTTGGAGAGCGAGAAGGAGAATAACCTGAAGACGGGCGGGCAGGAGATACTCTTCGCTTTACCCTTGGCGTCTTTACCACCGTTGTTATCGTTTCCTCTCTGACAATGAAAATTTTGGAAATTGCATTTGTGTACAAAGAAAAAGGCTCCCTTCCCCTCCCCACTTCCCATCTTTTTGGAATGTACACCTCGTCCCATGCCAGGACCAAAACAGGGAGAACAGCAGCACCAGTGTTAGTTTTGTGAGCATTTCAGCAATAATGTGAATACTGATGTTTGAAAGGGGCATGCATCAACATACACCCACAAATCCTCCTCAAATTCAGAATCAGACTCTCCAGTTAACCAGAACACTCTCCAGTTAACCAGTCCAGTGTCCCTCAGGACTGTTAAGCTTTCCTGAATGTGCAAAATTGAACCAGCCAGATTTTAGCTGACTACTGTAGAGAGTAACAGTGGCTTCCCAACTTTGGGGGCGAAGAAACACTAGATTTTTACATTTTTTCAAGAAACACTAGATTTTTGGGGCAAGGACCCAAGATGTGCTCCATCATCATCTGTCAGGCACATTGTAGGCCCTGGAGCAAACAACCCACACTTTATGGCTTGTGCCACGGTGTGGGTTGCCATGTTGTGTGAACCCTTCCATTCAGAAGATCACCATATCATTTAGAATTATGAGGGCAAAATCCTGCAAGTTGGCGCAAGAATTCGCTTTTAGGATTGCTTCCATCAGTTGAAATCTGAGGTTATTGTATACAGTAATACCTCGTGAGTTTCTCCTAAGACGAGGAAAAATTTGGCATAAATTTACATTTGAAAGACGAGCAAGTCTTGCAACACGAGCCGCTGCTGCCGCATGTGGCTCCCGTTGTGAGATGTCTTTCAAATTTAAATTTATGCCTCCACGGGGCTTCCCCGGAGGCGAGGCTGGGCTCGGCCGCTGCCTCACACTGCTGCGCCAGCCGGCCGAGTGTCCAGGAGGCGGGGGCTTCCCGCGAGATGCGGCATGGCCGGGCTCGGCCACCACCTTGCGCTGCTGCACTGGCCGGCCGAGTGGCCACGAGGTGCATCTCCCTGCCAGGGAGCCGGCAAGTGCTTTGCCGGCTCCCTCGCAGGGAGATGTGTGGAGCCGCTCCCGCTGCTTCCTACCGTTGCAAGCAAGCGGTGGCTCGCCTTTCCGCCCGCCGGCAGTCCCGTTGGCATCATATCCAGCCTTTCTTTTAATCTTTGGTTACCAACACCTAGCCTAGTGTATGATCACCAAAAAGCTTATAGCCACAGAATGGGACAGAGGCAAATTTAATCTAACAGCCCACACCCATGTTCCAGCATTTCCACCCAAAATTTTGCCTTATTACTACATCGCCATAATACCAGTGTATTTCCACTGAGGCTCCGATATGTAGGGATGTACTTCGGGCCCTCCGCGGTAGCGGCGGCCTGATCTCGCTCTTCAGAGCGGCGCGGAGCGTTCTCCGCGCCACTCGAGCTGCCACCGGAGCCCTCCCCCAGCCCTCCCTGCCGCCGCCAGAGCCCCCCCCCCGCCGTCGTCCTACCTGGTCCGCCGCCTCCGCGCCGCCTCCGCCGCTCCAGCCGCTCCAGCCGCCGCAGGACCCCCCAGCCTTCCCCGCTGCTGCTGCCACTGCCGGAGCCGCCGTCCCCGCCGTCATCCTACCTGGTCCTGCTGCGCTCCTCCGCCTCCGCGCCGCCCCACCTGTGCTCTGGAGCCCCGCCTGCGCTCTGTTTTGGCGTGGGGAACCATGGCAACAGGGCTTAAACAGCCCTGTTGCCATGGCTCCCCCCGCCAAAACAGAGCGCAGGGTCCCATCGCGTCACTTCCTCCACACCGGAAGTGACGCGACGGGACCTATCGGACAGAAGAGGACGGCTCTCTGCTCCGCGGAAAGCCCAGGTAAAGCCCGCGCCTCACTCGTGTCCGATACGAGAACCTTAGAGCCTTCTATAAGCCCAGCGAAACTGAAAAGCTTCATCTCTCATTTACAGTGAGTTAGGACTTTACAACAATGTATGAGAATGAATGAGAGAGCGCGCTCAGGATTTTCCTCCTGAAATAACTGAAATGATGCCCTAAAAGTTAAGAAGGTCAAATTCATCTGTCAATATAAACAGGTAATATCGTTAGAGACAACATATTTATCCTTTCTGAATTAAAATCATGACATTCACTGCAATGCCTAAATATGAGTTCCTAATGTCAGGTTTCAAAGTAACCGGAATGTGTTAAACCAGTGTTCTCCAACCTTGGGTCCCCAGATGTTTTTGGCCTACAACTCCCAGCATGCCCCAGCCAGTGTAGCTGGCTGGGGCACGCTGGGAGTTGTAGGCCAAAAACATCTGGGGACCCAAGGTTGGAGAACACTGTGTTAAACAAACTGAACTATCCACACAATTACTTCTCTGACTATTGCTATATGATAGGGGAGGGGCACCTTTTTCAGCCCAAGGGCCGGATCCCATTTTGGAGAAGCTCTCAGGGGCCGGACTCAAGCGATGGCCAGAGCCATTGGCAAAAGTGGGTAGGGCTGGAAAATCCAACCCTGCCCCAAATGCCATTGCTACCAATTTATCATAGGAAGTGTGTCTGCTCAGGAGTAAGCCCGAGCGGCATGCCTACTCTCAAATGAGCAGGATAAGCCTCTCTATGTCTACAGGGAAGTATGCAGGACTGTTAGCAGCATATTCCAGATCCATACTTTTCCTGAGGATATTTTCAGAAGTGCTTCAGCTCATTAACTGCCCCACTTTCTCCCATCACTGGTTGCTATCACAGACCGAACCTTTCTCTTGACAACATGGCCTCCAAGAGACCCTGCAATGGGCATATTTATGGGCCCAACTGCATGATGTGTTCTAATTTTGTCAGTCTCCCAGAGAGAACACTCTACGCCAGTGTTTCTCAACCTTGGGTCCCCAGATGTTTTTGGCCTACAACTCCCAGCATGCCCCAGCCAGCTATGCTGGCTGGGGCATGCTGGGAGTTGTAGGCCAAAAACATCTGGGGACCCAAGGTTGAGAAACACTGCTCTACGCTCTGGCCATGCTGCCACCCACTTACCCAAGTGATGTCATTATAGCCTCCGTCACCATCACACGCTCCTGGGTCAGAGATTCAGCCTCTTTCACTGCAAGAGAACGAATAACAAAAATCGAAAACTTATAAACAGCGTGCAAAACGCTGGAGAATGTTTCCTATCCTTTGTAAGCTTTGTTGAAGTTATGGTGAGGGAGGTCGCGGGCATTATGTTTTTAACTTATCAGATACCTCATGGCTCTAGTACAGAGCCATGAAGAAGTGTCATTTCATTTAATGAAAACCAATTTACAACCTATAATTTACAGTTCACTGCTCCCCTCCCATTCTTAGAGTTTGATTATAAACCATTGCTTTTTAGTCATGGATTGGCTGATTATTATTGGTGGTTAATTAAAACCTATTTTATCCATTAACTCTTTATCAATCATAATAGCCCAAATCTTAGTTTTAAATGGGACCTTGATATGAAGTGTGAGTCTCAAATTATGAATTCACTGATGCTGTCTTTCTTTTGACCGCCATATACTTGAATTACATTGGCCAATAGGGGATGTTGGCCGGGGATGATGGGGGGGGGGGTTACACCAACACACCTAGAAGGCACTTGGTCGGGGGAAGGCTGGCATACGCTAACATATCTTACATGTGGCAGGCAGCCTGCCAAAATTTGCTGGTTATTTTGGATGAAAGATGGAGGAAAATGCACAAGTGATCAGCACATCGTTGCTGCCCATCAGTTGGTGGAGCCCAATTAGCCTGTTCTACTAGCTTGGACTAGGAGGGGCTCTCATAAGAATCCATACATCTGCCCTGCAAACAAAACTGCAGGCATCTTCCTATGTAAGCCTCTTCTCGAGAGCTCTCTTGGTGACGCAGCATCAAAGGCACATTGCAGTACTGCCTACTCTGAGTGGCACCAGCTTTCCAAGATCTTTCCCAGTCTGGCTACGGGAGACCATTTCATTTAAAGGTGTTGGGGGAGCCCAGCTATCCTCCAATTGCCAGGATGCGCCAGGCACCAACTTTATAGGCTGATGGGGCCTGCAGTTTCCCCTCCTTTCCAGTCCTTTGTGCTCTGTGCCCCCTGTGGGACCACCACTGACTAATGCTAGTCCTGGTTTCTATTTACCCGTTGGGCTTCGGGAAAACGCTTAGGGATTTTTCTTAATATTTAGCGGTATACAAATAGCACAAATAAATAAATAAAAAAGCTTGGGAGCTGCCTGTAATCTTGTGTCAGCTCTCTACCTCACTCATCCCCCTCATCTTGAACCTCAGTTTTGCTTTCCAGTGAGCATGCCTAGAACTTGGATATCATCATTTCAATCAACTGAAGCAAAAGCAATGGCTTCTGGGCTCCTGTGACATCAGAGCAGTTCAGCCTATGGCAAGGGAGGACTTGAAGACTAACAAGGAGCAGCAACTGTTTTCCTCAGATTTTCTCCTTCTTCCAGCTTCCTGCGATTTCTTCGTAAATTGGGGAACATAGCAATTGTAATTGTAACTGTACTTCTTCATAAATTGAGGGAATTGTACAGGTGATGTGCATTTGATATATACCATATGTCATGTCTCCGTGACCATGGTTAATGCCCTACAATGGTGTCCACACAGAAACCCAAGGATCATAATTAACAGAGCCAATATTTTATGAAACAGCCAACACATATAAGTACTGAAACTATTAGAAAAAGAAGGCAGTGAGAAACTTACCATCCAGAACTTCTAGGGAGGCGCTGCAGATAGACTGGCCAGCCTCATTGGAGGCAATGCAGGTATAGTTTCCACTGTATCCCTTTTTCACATCCAGTAAGATGAGACTATAATGCATGTTGGAACTGGCAAGTTTGTAGCCTGGAGTGTCTGACTTGATCCAGAGGATGTCTTCTCCATGGGACTCTTCCTTCAACCAAGTCACCGAGGGTGGTGGGCTTCCTAAAAGAAAAAGCACTGAGTCACATGACATCATTCCAGGACCACCAGACGACCTCTCCTCAATTCCCAACCTTTTCATGAAGCATTTGCTTAACACCCTGGTCCTCATCCACAAATGCAGCAAAGTCTAAGTTCGTGTAAATACTCCTATTAAAACCCTGCTAAATTTGCCTCTTCCCATCCTAAGAAGAGCCAAGCTGGATTAGACCAAGGGTCCATCTAGTCCAGCATTCTGTTCCTAGTTCCTACAGTGGCCAACCAGCTGCCTGTGAGAAGCCCACAAGTAGGACATGAGTGCAATAGCATCCTCGTGCTGGTATTCCCCAGCAACTAATGTACAAAGGCATGCTGCTGCCTCCAATACTGGAGGTAGCTTATTGCCATCAGAACTCAGAACTAGTAGCCACTGATAGCCTTCTCTATGCATTTGTCCAATCCCCCTTTAAAGCTCTCCAAATTAGTGGCCGTTGCTCCATCTTGTGGTAGCGAGTTCCATAGTTTAATTCTGCACTGTGTGAAAAAGTCCTTCCTTTTATCTCTCCTGACTCTCCCACCAATCAGCTTCATGGGATGACTTCACTGGGTTCTATTATTATTGATTATTATTTAGTTTTTCTCTCTCTCCTCAGGATCAAACTTTAGACTGTAATCTCCTTGGGGCAAGAACTTGTCTTGCATATGTTGGATATTCAAACATCATGATGATGATGATGATGATGATGATGCAACAGCAGACTTTTGCTTCCAACAAATATGCAAATTCAGTAACGGATAAGGGCAAAAAGAAAGATTGCCTTTAAGCTCATTTACCTTCCACTTTCACAGAAAGGGTAATGCTGACACCTTTCCTCACTTTTTTGTTGGTAAATCTTTCCAGGAATCTGGGTGGCACCAGCTGCTCATGGAGCTCTGAAAATTAAGTTGTTTAGAGACAAACATGAAGATGTGATTCGGCATTGATGAACAGACAAGTCTATGGCACCAAACATATTTTCTCAGACTAAGCTCCAGTGACTTCACTGGGACTGCTCTAAAGTTTGTGGCTTTGGAAGGCCTATTCTAGAGCAAAAGGCTTTTGGACTGCAGCGAAGGCTATCATTTCCATTATTATCTTCTCTGTTTCTTTCCTCACCTTTTCCTGGCTTTTTTTCTTCCTCGCCAGCCCCTGTAGAAGAGAAAGAAGAAAACAGTAGAACCATGAATTGACAGTTGTGAATTGTAGAGGACATATAAGTTTTTTATAGGTATGGATTCAAATATACTGATCTATTTTACTGGTTGCACGGCAATAGGAAAACCATTTGACATCCTGCCGTTGACATTTTTGTTGAAAGCTGTCAGCCTACCACTGACAGGCACACCACGAGACTCCATTTCAATATCCCATTGCTAACCTTTGACAAGCAATCTGGCCGATGAATATGCAGAACCAGCAGAGTTGCTAATAAATACAGAATATTGACCAGCATCCTCCTTTGTGACGTTGAGAACTTCAAGAGCGTGAAACTCTCTCTCGTCTGTTTTTAAGAGTCGATCTGAAGCGTGTAACGGCTGACCATCTTTGAACCAGTAGAGACGAGGCTCTGGGTAACCTATGCAGATAAATTTCATATAGGAATTACAGGTAGAAATATATAAAGATATACCAAAGTGGTCATGAGAAGAGAGGGATCCAGCTCTGTTCCTTTTAACACTATCAGTACGCTATGCCTGTACCATTTCAAGCAACAGGTTCTGTCAATGCTCAGTGCTGTAGCCTGGGTCGCAGGGTTCTGCTATGGATCGGAGCTTCAGCAGGGGTCAGATTAGGCCAGGTTTCTCAGGGGAGCAAGATGGGAAGAGATCAGCACCACAGAAAGCTCCGAGAGATGCTGGGGCTGGAGGACAGATAGGGTTGTCTGCATGTTACTCTAAGAAAGAGCAGATCAAGCCTGAGCCTTAAGTATGACGTTGCCTGCCTTTAGGCTGGTTGGCTCTGCCTCTACACCAGGCTCTCCAACCTTGGGTCCCCAGATGTTGCTGGCCTACAGCTCCCAGCATACCCAGCCAGCATGGCTAATGGGCAAGGGATTCTGGGAGCTGTAGTCCAGCAACATCTGGGGTCCCAAGGTTGGACTCGAGCCCTGCTCTACACAGACTGAGGCTTTGGCTCTTAAAGGGGCCTGGCATGCTTTAGCAGCCTCAAGCTGTGACAAAGTGGGAGTGGCTGTGGCATGTGAGCATCCTCATGGCTGGAGACTGAAGACAGGAAGGCAACTTCCTCTGGACACCGGGGAGCCGACCCCCGAGATCTCTCTGGGGAACTGGATCCTGGGGAGATGGAAGCTTCGTGATGCCTTTCTGTGACCGGATCCTCTTCCTGAACTGTTAACTCCGGAGCCTCTTCTGAGGATAAGAGATCAGGATCCTCTGAGGATGAGGGTTCAGGGTCCTGGTCCATGACAGTGCCTTAGTCAGACTTCCCCACTAACCCATTTGCACCATTACCCATTGAGGATCAAATCTGCAGTTCCACGTTCAGCCACTGAACTAACACCCCTCCAAGGGAACAGTAGCTATGATGCGTCAGGTGCTCAGTATTAGAATGTGAGCAAAGATCCAGCTACATCCAACATGCTGGGGGGTGGGGGTGGGAAACCACGTAGTTACAAATGGTACACAGTACTTTGAAAAATTAAAGGCATCCCGCCCGCCAAAAGGTGACATACAAAACACCCGGCAAAGACTGGACTTCCTGTTACCTTTAACCTTCAGGTGGAACTTGGCCAAGGGTGCTCCAGGGGCTACATGGATGTCATGAAGTTCATCCAGGATCTGCGGCAGCTGCTCCTCTTCAGTCATGGACTCCACTCCTTCTTGTTCTTGGCTGGTTCAGGAAAGAATGCAAAGAAGTAACTCTTGACCCACCATCCAAGGCCCTGATGGAAATCCACAATCCTGCCCTCATTCCAGGAGGAGGTTTTTGTGACCACAAGCTCATGGTCACAGAAACGTTGGTTTGGGGACGGGCGATGGCCTCCATTACCATCTCTCCCTTCCCACGAGTAGACCACGTTGCCAAGTAACCTGGCCATTGTGTCGAGTGGAATTTCATTCAAGGTTTGTTCTCTTTCATTTTTATGCATTTATATATTTACTATATTTATAAAAAGCCGCCCATTGTTCTCTGGGTGGTTTTACAGCATCAAAAGGTGAGATGCAATAGAAAAATACGGTATCACGAAACAACAATTTGGGAATAGAAATTTGCAGTATAAATATTTCCAGGCATCCAGTTACGACCAAAGCAGCAGTTCCATAAGAGAGGCACATTTTGGTCACAAATAACTTTCTCCGTTATTGATAACAATGCTAATTTTGGACAGACCTCTAGATTAATACGTTATTGTTATCAATGATGGAGAAAGTTATTTGTGACCAAAATATGAAGGAATTAATTGTAAACTTGTTAACTGAGGCTAGGTTAATGATAGCGAGAAAATGGAAAGTACATGTCTTTTTAATTACTGATTGGTATAAGGAAGTATGGGATATAGCCCTAAATGATAAATTAACCTGTAATATCAAATGCAAAAAGGGACAGTTAAAGAAAAATAATTTTATGGATATTTGGAATCAATTATTAGAGTATGTATTAATTAAGGGGAAGGGGAGTATGCCTTGTCAGGATATGTTATATTTTTGGAATATGGAATGTAATTGATTAATGGGATGGAAGTATAGAAATTGGTCCCTAGGAGGGTGGGGGGTGCACTTTATGATTTTGTGTATACAGGTTTAGTTATGTGTTTTTGATATATTGTGTTGTATTTAGTTTATAAAGTTAAATTTAAAAAAAAAACATTCAAAAAGAGGCACACTGATGAATCCAGGCCTCCACTCCCGTGCCACCTCCCCTTGGACAGCATGGGCACGGGATGAACTGAGACGCTGAATAGCTTTGCAGTGGCTTTTCGGGTAAACAAGAATGCCTTCTCAGGCTAAATCTCTCGGGCTCCATCTCCCCACTTTCCTAGCTTACCAGTACCTTTGCATTATGGGCCCCACCCTCTCCGATCATTCTTTACAATCTTAGTGGCTGTATCATGCCTCTGCGGCCATATCCAACACGCTGCCTGGCACCCATAGTAGTGAGAGGGCACCCAGGCAGGCCATGGATTTGTCTGCTCGTGTGCCGCACAACGGCCGATAAGGACGGCGGTGCCAAAGCAAAGAGCTCTGATTATATCCCCTGTTGGAATCAGCCATATAAAGTTATCATCTAAGGCAGCAGCGTTCCCCAACCTGGTGCCTTCCAGATGTGTTGGACGGCAACTCCCATCATTCCCAGCCAGCATGGCCATTGGAAAAAACACGTATAAAGGATGCTCTCTTCCTCTCGTAAAGAAAGCAGAAGACGACGGCTCAGTAAAGTGGTGGGTTAACCGCCCATATAGAGAAGCCCTAAATGAAGGAGCCTCCTGTCTCAAAATGCTTGCGCCATCAGGGGTACTTCCAGACAAGGCTTTTATCGTGCAATCACCCCATCCCATTCGCAGGAGTGGACCAGGGCTCGCCGGCGCGCAGCACCAGCACCATTTTACTGGCAGGGATGCTGACGTCAACTGCCAACCCCCCACAAATTCCCTGTTCCTTCTGAGCTTAGCTACAATCCTCACAGTAGCTGGGGAGAATTAATTTCCCCAGCAACTATATATTGCTCCTTACTGTGATGGAAAGTATTTTGGGTTGGCTTGGTCTTGAATGGGCAATCAAGACCCGTTAGCTTCACAAAAGACCCGCTCCAAGGTAGATGAAAACTCCTAGAACTGGTTTGTTGGTCTGGATCAGCACAGATGCCTGCAATTTTGGACTCTCCTTGGGGGCGCAGCTATGGGGACCATCATGATGAATGCCCGCTACCACTACACCCCTGTTCATTTGAGGAATTTCACAGGAGGCCCAGACAATGTCATCTTTTGCTTGTAACCTTCTCAGGTTTTCCCAACCACTTCTTCTATCATTTTTCTTCCCATAAAAAAAGCCCACAGAGGAAAGACGGAAATGCTTCACTATGTATACTTCACTATGTCTTTTGATCGGCCGTGCAAGGAGCCGTCCATCTGGAAGAGCCCAACGCACCAGTGGGCCTCGTGTAACCATGGCACCAAAACTGTGTGTGTGCCGATAGCTTACCTGGAAAGATACCCTTTGGCACTGTAGTAGGATGAGGTCTCTGTTGCATCCGCTGCTGAATCGTAATCTGTACTGGTCACTGCGGAATAGAAAAGAAAAGATGGCACACGTGATGCGCTGCTTTGTATCAATTGGTTCTTGTACAGATTATTGCAGGGAGGGAAGGAGGTGCAGGCAGTTGTGGGGGAGAGCATTACAAACCCCACCACCCATTCTTTCTTGAAAGTCTAAGAAAGCAGGAGCCTGCCCGCCCGGGCGCCCCCCCCCCCACCACCAACCAATGCAGTGCAGGAGGCTAGGTAACCACAGCAAAGAATCACTGATGGGGACATCTATTTGGGAGTCTTTTCTGCTTTTTGCAAGTCCCTCACTACGTCTGCCTGGCTCAGATATCTCTCGTTCCCTTTGATTTGTTAGCCCCCAGTCTGGGATCATTAATGTTGATGCGTTTTAGACAAAATACTAGGTAAAATAAATGATAGATAAAATAATATGTGTTGTGATTTTGTCAACGGAGTTAAGCATTTCCCGCTAGACTCACGGGCCAACTTCTGCAAGATGTTGTGCCAGCACACAAATGTGTACAACCACACAACTTTATGGCCCTGATGCAGGCCCTGACTTCAGCCCTGTGGCAGCCAATAGCATATTCCTTGCTCCTAATGGACAGACAAAAGGCTGGGAAACTGTGACTGGCTGAGGCTTCCAAGCAGATGTAACAGAAAAAAACCTGTATATACAATTGCCACACATGAAGTTCTACATGCCAGGGGGTCATTAATTCCCCACACGGTAGTGCCTCTTCTTGTGCAGGAATTTTGTTTTGTAAAGAGGGAAGCGTCCCAAATGTGTAGTAAACTGGAGCATTTGTCCAGAACCACTCCAGTGTTTGCACATTTTTCTTCTGCAACCTTGCTTTCTAAATACATTAAGACATAGGAAGCTGCCTCATACTGAGTCAGACCATTGGTCCATCTAGCCCAGTACTGTCGACACTGACTGGCAGCAGCGACTCTCCAGGGGTTCAGGCAGGATTATTTCCAAGCCCTACCTGGAGATGCCAGGGAATTGAACCTGGGATCTTCTGCATGCAAAGCAGGTGCTCTCCCACACTGAGCTCTGGTCCCTCCCTACAGCACCTGGTATTCCAAGGCGGTCGCCCATCCACATACTAACCAAGCCCGACCCCGCTTAGCTTCCAAGATCAGACGAGATTGGGCTGTTCAGACCTGATTGCCCTCCCTAATTTGTCATCTTCCTATTTGCTTATGCATGCTAGATATGGCACACAGGTTGAGATGCACTTCACCCTCCCACAACCCTATTATCCCTCCCCATTAAAAAAACGTACAGTCCACTCGTAGCTCAGCTTTTGTCGAAGAGACACCCATGCTGTTTTCAGCTAGACAGCGGTACACGCCCATGTCAAGAGGGACCACAGCCGTGATGATGAGCTGGTGGCAGCCTTCCTGATCCTCATTGATCATGTAGTGATCATCCTCTTCAATAACTCTCCCATCCTTGAACCACCGGATAGTGGGGGTTGGTTTACCGATAACAACACAGTCAAAACTGACTGGATAGCCATCCTGCACCTCTTGGTTTTGAAGTTCAGTTATGAAGACAGGAGCTGGAATGGTTTTGGTGAAGCAGATTATACATAATTACAAAACAATAACAACAACAACAGTGTGTGTGTGTGTGTGTGTGTATACAACACCTGATTTTATTAGTGTTATAGATGGGAATCTAAGCTCCCAACTCATTGAGGAATCTGCATCTGACCTAGGATACGGAAGCTGATCAGCTTGCTCCAAGGTCCTCATAACACTGGGCCCCAACTGCTCTGTTAAAAGCCTTGCATTCTTTACTTACCAGTATCAGATGTTAGTAAAGGAAGTGGTGGTCGTTTCACCAAGGTCCGCAGCTGCCCTGGAGCGGGCGGTGTGGCTTTCCCAATACGCAGCTCGATCTTTCTAGGGCCTTGATCCAGGATGTCAATCTCAACAGGAATACCCATGGCAGCAAACATCTCTCTAAACCAGCTAGCAGCTGTTTTCGCCTCCATAATGACTTCAAACTTGATATAGATGTACCTCTCGTCTTCCCGGTAGGTCTGGTGGTCCACCACCTCTATCTTTCCCTCGTCCGCACTGACAAAGAGTTCCTCCTCCACATCCGAGATCTGTGTGGAGATTTTTGATTTGAACAGCTTGTGAAGTCTCCTCCCCGCTTTACGGAAGGCATCGTCCAACTCGCTGCCAGAAGAGCTCTCTGTTTCGCTCTCAGGAAACTTTTTGGCAGCCTTGTGCCTACGTACAGGTGCTTGAGGCAGTGGGCACACCATCACCTTGGCGCTGTGGGAGACCTTGCCAAATTTAGTGGACACCTCACAGGTGTACTTGCCTATGTCATTCATTTCCAGACCAGTGATAATCAAGGAGCAAGTCCCATCACTGTAATTGTCTATATGATAATGGCGCCCATCCAAAATTTCATCACCATCTTTCAGCCAGCGGACCTTCATATCAGTTTTGCTTTGGGCCATGCATTCAAGATGGAGGGTGCCTCCTGGCTCACCAGAGAAGTCCTTGAAGGTCTCACCAAACACCGGACATTCTTGCTGCTTTATTTCCTTTCTCACTTTGTACCCTTTGAAAGCAGCCTGAATTTTTACCGCTGCCTGAGACATGGAAGGGTCATCCAAGTCTCCTTCGATGGTTTCTGGTTCAGCTGGCTTAACAGGAGGAGCTGCCTCAGTGCCTGTCTTCTCCCACTGCTTATAGATTTTCTCTGCTGAGAAGGTCTGAACTTTGCTAGTGACACTAACAGTCGATGAGCCGGCCTTTTTGAGGTAGGTGATTAAGGAAGGAGTCCCAGCTCTTGATTCATCATCTGAACTGGTGAAAGAGAAGTCTGCTTCTCCTGCTTTAGCTGATTCATCACAAGTGGAGTATTCCTCAGAGTCGTACTGGACCATCTCGGCTTCTTCCTTCTTCTGTTTCTGAAGTTTGTCATCCTCTTCTGGCAATTCACTGATCGAATCCAGGGTTGGCTCGCGACTCATCCTACGCTTCTTGGCAACAGCTTCCCATAGGAGGTGGATGTTACCATCCTCAGCAGCTTCAGGAGACAAGCTGGGTTGCACCTGCCCATCTACTATCTCACCCAGCTCATCAGCCTTCGGTGTTTCCTCTGCGGCTTCTTTTAACATTGACACTGTGGAAACTAAGAGGAATGAAACGGTAAAGTTTTAGTATCACATCAAGGAGCACTAAGTTTGCCAGGTTCAAAATGGGAGAAAGAGTCCTGTGCCTTTGACAGGTCTGTAATGGAATAACAAGTAAATGGAGAATTTACTGAAATTGCATTTTAGGACAATGTATGCCCATAACTTTGGCACATTGCTTGAAACAGACTTCAAGCAATGTGTTCATTCAGTTGCCATCTCTACCAATAGGTAAGCAACAATCAAACTCAGATGCTGTGGAAAATCCAGGTATGTACCAGACATGTTGTATTTTAGCATGATTATGCAGATTTTATGTATTACTTATATAAATGTGCTGAGTTTGTTCTGGGCTCAATGTTTGGGTTTTGTGGAATTTGATATGTTGTGCAGGCAGAAAGATAAACATTGATATCTGAAGCAGATTGAGGGAGCATGGAGATGAGGTCCTGAGGGAAGGAAAGGAAGACAGATATGGGCACATAACCTCTCTCTGAACACTGCAACAGACACAATGTGCATGGTTTCCCCCCCCAGACACGTCTCCATAAGCCTGAGGGCAAAAGCTTCGGTTCTCCTGAGCTCAAATTATTCTCTAGGCATACATACTTCACAATGACTGGGTTCAGACAACACGATACCCCACACTCAGAGGTTGAGTGTGGGTTGTCATTGAACCATGGGTTCTTGTTGGAACATGGGTTATCATGTTGTCTGAACATAGCCGAGATAACAAACCATGGTGAACAGCCCACAGTTCATAACCCAACAACAAACCGTGCGAGGGTTCTCTTTATAGGCTGTTCATGGTTAACAAGCCAAGGCTTGTTAGAGCAGCTGGGTCCAGACAACACGATAACCCACATTTCAACAACAACCCACAGTTCAACAACAACCCACACCTAACCCATACTCAACCCTTGAGTGTGGGTTATCGTGTTGTCTGAACCAAGTCAATACATTTTAGCCTTTTGGCTGTGACATTTAGGCTGAGACCGCACTAACATAAATCTGCTAGGTACACAAATGTCCTACATAATCTGCATTATGCTGTGGATTGATTCTCCAATGAAACCGGAAGCCAATGTTTTGGTTAGTCTTAATATTTCCATAGAGCCTCCATTTGAATAGAGATGTTTCCATGCACTTCAATACTGAGACAGCTCTGTGCACACAATAGGAATACATGTATGGAATTGTCCCAGGCACTGAACAACGTAAGAATCCCACATGTGTATTGGAGTCCCCACATGTGCTGGATCGGACTGTGGGCATGTAAATTAACTGGTGTGATCTCTGCTCTGGTTGCAATGTTGGTGTCTGCGCTATGGAAGAACACCGTCGGCACCAGGTTCTTGCGCAGCATATGGCTCCTGTTTGGACAAGTACACGCTCACTTCAGGTTACAGATGTGCCACCACAGCTGTGGGTATTGGCAAAACTTTAATAGAGAGGAAGAAAACTTTCGGCCGAACGCTTCCCCTTCACAATGATTTTGCAGCGCTCCTTGAGAAAATGTTCATTTAATTAATCAATGTTCCCTTTGCTCTAAATTGCCCTCCCTTTTGTTCAATGACATAATCACATAGGCACATCTGATAGAATGCTGTGGAGCCTGATTTCATTCCATCCACGATGTGATCCCTGATTGGGTGGATCACCCTAGAGCAGGGCTCTCCAACCTTGGGTCCCCAGATGTTGCTGGCCTACAGCTCCCAGCACACCCAGCCAGCATGGCTAATGGCAAGGGATTCTGAGAGCTGTAGTCCAGCAACGTCTGGGGACCCAAGGTTGGAGAGCCCTGCCCTAGAGACTGCTTTAGGAAGGAGAAAGGAACAACTGCCTTTTGTAGGCCTTTTTTTTCTGTCTAAACTTGCATAGGATTGTGCCCTAAATCAGTGAAACCAATGACATAGAAAGGTTAATGCACCTTCAACAGAAAGACTGGCAGATGTTTTGACATCAGGAGAGGCCATGAAGGTGTATGGCCCTTGATCTTCAGCTTTAAAATCATGGATGATGAGTGCCTGTTTTTTGCCTTCTGAGATGATTTCATATCTCCCTCCAGGCTCGACTGGTTCTTTTCCCTTGAACCAAACCACCTCTTCAGCTTCATTGGATAATTCACACTCTAAACGAGTCTTCTCCCCTTCCACAGTAGACTTGTCAACCAAAGGTCGAGTGACTACAATAGACTCTGGAATTGAATACACCACGACCAATGAATTTACTGCATCAAGTTCTATTTTTTTGCACCTCAGTGAGCAAAGCAACAAAGAAGCAAGCCAGCCAACAACAACAACAACAACAAACTAATGGAAAAATCGTGTCTTCAGATCTAGGCTTTACTGGTTAGGAATGCAGGTTGAGACACCACCTTTCACCCCAACTGAAGGCAGCAGGCTAGTCTATGGGGCACAGGGCAGGCCAGGAGGCACACCGTCCTCTCCTTCAATACCTTGCTGCAATCTGCCAGCATTTGCTGCCTGAGGCAGATGCCTCACTTTTCCTAATGGTAGAGCTGGCCTTAGTATTTAGCTTAATCTTCAGCTGTTGGGCAGTTGATCAACAGGGGTTTGGTGGCTAGCTGGTGATGCACAGTGGGTAGGGGTACCACTTCAGTCAGTGGCTTTGTAAGAGGGGATTCTGGGCCCGGCAGTGTGCCTTTACTACCAAGAATACAGAGCTTGAATGCAGTACCTGCACCAATGTAAGGCTGCCAATAAGGGCGACCTCTGAAAGCTCATGGTGGTCCCCATGGAAGATGTGGCACTATGTGATCCACACATCCCACAGGACTCCATGATCTGAGACATTACCGGAGTGGAATAAATGGAAGTCATAGGAAAGTGGCAACCCACACCACTTTGGTAATGCCACATTAGTTCTTAATAGATCAACCGATATGTAGGTGATGCAACGTGCATGATACATGCGCATCACATAATTTCTTAGTAGGAAACCAACACATCATTTTACCAGATTAAAATGACATCTGAACTCCCAGCTCAAATAAATGGATGCAATAACAGGAACAGTACAACATGCTTTCTGTGAAGTTGCTATTATCCTGGTATCCAAAAGCACAATCTGTCAAACTTTATCATTATAAATATAAGCTTAATTGTGCATCTTGGAAAATGAAGGCCATTGTAACAAAATAGACTTCATAGTGTGATAAGAAAACAGGGGTGTTGAATTCCTTTAGGATTTGAGCTTCAACGTGTCTCATGCTAACCATGATCCAAAACAAGAAATTGTATTCTTAATTACTTGTAGCCCAACTGTTTTGACTGAAGTTGTGCACTTAAGGGTGGCCGGCCAGATGGGCGATTAATAAATATAAGAAATAAATAAATAAAGATAGATATACTGTCACAGCTACATCCAAGATAGGGCTGCTCTCAGGTAACCAACCCATAATATCTAACCCAAGCCTGGTTTAGTGAATTTTGTAGAGAATAATTTCTGATGCTGATGGATTATTCAAGGAAGAGTGATAGGATGATCACATCCAGTGCCACAATATGCTGCATGGAAGACTTCCCCAACTTGTGCCCTCTAGATATGTTGAACTACAATTCCCATAATTCCCAGGCAGCATTGGTCATTGACCATGCTAGCTAGGAAGTATGAGTGTTGTCGTCCAACACATCTGGAAGGCACCAGGTTTGGGAAGGCTGCTGTATGGCTTGTCAGAATAGCCCATTCTACAAGCATGGCAGCCCATCAAAGAACCTCACAAATGTCTAGTATTTAATCACAAAACATGGAGCAACAAACCAAGTCCTCACAGTATCCCAGTGCTTGAGTGCCTTTTCAGTCTAACAGCAGCATCATTAAGTCTGATAAATCACGATGCATTTTTAATCATTAATATTACTCTGCTAATATAATTCTGGCTTAGTTAGGATTTTAACAAACCAGATCAGAGCCTAATTTTCAAATGGATTTGCTGGAACTGGAACAAATCTTTTGAAAACTGATGTAACGCTTGGTTCATTGTGTACGTTTCCATTGTGGTGTGATATGAACACCGAAGCATTACGGTACATTCAGCATATGCAGCAGCATTGATCATGCAAGTTACAAAGGGATGGTGTGGCAGGAAGGAAATTGGGGTGGGTGGGGGTGGGAACAGAAAATACTGTGGGGAATTTGTTCAGTGCCTGCTGATTTTTAATGGAAATACTTCCATGGACTTCACCAGGCATTGGCATACCAGCTTGAAAGGAGACAGTATGATGGGAGGATGAAAGGTAATATCCACATACACTCTGACAAAAGACTAGACATGGACATTGATGCATGCTACAGAAACGCGATGAAACATGAAGACAGACAATGGAAAGACTAGAAATAGGAACACAACTATGGCTGCCTTGACCCTTGAGTGTCATTTTTCTTGGTAGATAGGTGAGGTACAGATGAAATAAATAAATAATAGTGATGCTGAGGTAAAATGTTTTCAGGAATGAGTTGCAGTGGAATGATGGAGTTCAAAGCAGACCGTAATCAAGCAAGGAAATACTCATCCCGCATAATCTGCACAGTGTGATTTTGCCATGGACTTTTAAAGGGGCCTGCTGTTTGCTGGTCTCCACAGGTGCAAGTATATTCTCCAGCACTGTTCAGATCGACATCAAAGATAATTGTCTCAACAAATGGACCTTCCTGCTTCATGAAGTACTTGTCATTGGGTCTCTGGAGGACTTGAATCTCACTTTTTTTTTTTTTAAGGAGAAAGATGGGCAGGACAACCCTATGACAGGATGCTAGACAGCATCTAGATGGCTGTAGGATTTTTCAGAGTCCCAGCTCCAGTCTTGGACAATTGCTCCAAGGTCAGAGCTTGGACTCTGAACTCGGAGCACCCTCCCTTCCCCCCTGCAGCAGGCACAGAAAGAACCGTGGTGGCCAGTTGCAGCTCCAAGGTTGCAAATGCGACCTCGGAGATGGATTTTAGGGAGTGGAGGAGACTGGCGCTGCCGCAATACAAAGTATCCTGGCGGTGCCTCAGCCTCCTTCCGTCTCGCTCCGAGGTGCCTCGGTCAGACATCCGAAATCGGCCGCCCAGCTGAGTTGCCGGGTGGGGGAGTGCGGAGGCAACCTTCACCTCCGCACTCCTCCTGCCCTCCATAGGATGCCCGGGTTCGGAGGGCTACGGGCATCCCGGCTGGATTGCGCCCTAACTCTTCAGGCTGCAACGGTAGGCTCAAAAATGTGTCCACAATCCTTGATAAAATCTCAAAAGCAAAGGAGTGGGATGAACTCATCAGGATCCCCATTAGTCAAAGCGTGCGGTTTCCGGGTCCTCCATAGCTCCTCCTGCCCATGATGAGCCAACAAAATAGGCAATCAATCAATCAATCAATTTATTAATTCGGCCAACAGACCTCACAACACGAACATCTCAGTAAAAATAATGAAATTAAAATAAATAAAATAAAACAAGATTTACATTCAGAGCAGTACTTAACGCAGATAAAAATCTTAAAACAGCAATACATAAATATGTATAGATACATGAACTATAAAACTTATATACAAATGGGGGGGGGGAACCAGAATAAAAGATTAATATAATACAATTTCTTTCCTAATTCTTATTGCCCTCAGTAAATATTTAGCTGCAATTTCCGTAACAGGCTTTCAGATCTGAAAGAAGAAAAAGACATAATATTCAGCCGTTCTTCCAGGATAGCGAGAAATCATGGATCGATCAACTCCCTACGTAAGTCTCGATAGAAATTACAGAAGAGGAAAACGTGATTTATGGTTTCAATTTCCTCAGAGCCGCATGGGCATAATCTATTTGAATAAGGTATTCCTCGAAACCTTCCCTCCAAGTGGGCTGAGGGAAGTACATTGAAACGGGCAAGCGTGAATGCTCTCCGATACTTAGGAATGTTTAATTTATTCAGATACTTAGCTTGGAAATTAGGAGAGACATAATTGATACCAAATGTTAGAGGGGAGCAGGTTTTGTTTGCTGCTGCAGATGAAACTTGAAAATCAATATTTTGAATGCGCTCTGTAACATAGTATCTAGCTTTCTCAGGACCATAGGAGAAGAGCAACAGTGGAGAAAACCCTAAATTATAAACTTTATTAACTAATATTTTCATCCAAGAGCTAACATGCTGATCATACTGGACTAATGATAAAAAGTCATCGGAGGGAACTGAGAACATTAAACGAAGCCAAAATTTTAATGTGAGCGACCAAGCTCTAGCTTCAATAGAACCTGTGCCCACCTCTAGCCGCAGCCAACAAAATAAGAAAATAAATGCATAGGAACATCGGAAGCAGCCTCATACTGGGTCAGACCATTGGTCCATCTAGCCCAGTATTGTCGACACTGACTGGCAGCAGTGGCTCTCCAGGGTTCAGGCAGGATTCTTTCCAAGCCCTACCTGGAGGCCGGGGATCGAACCTGGGACCTTCTGCATGCAAAGCAGGTGCTCTCTCACACTGAGCTCTGGTTCCTTCCTACAGCACCTGGTATTCCAAAGCGGTCACCCAGCCAAGTACTAACCAGGCTGACCCTGCTTAGCGTCCGAGATCAGACAAGATTGGGCTGTTCAGATGTCCTCTGAATTTGCATAATATATACTAGTCACATAATCTAGCCCAGGGGTTCTCAACCAGGGGGGGATTCCCCCAGGGGGGGAATTTTAGGGTTTCGGGGGGGGGGGAATTGGGACCACAGACTCAGACGGTTGGAATAATACTGATCTTTCTACAAAGTACAATTCTAGAGATTGTACATAATCTAGCAGACATCACACCTTATTGTACGGCACAGATTAAGTCAGACAATCTTGGAAAGGGGGGAATGACATTCTGACATATGGTGAAAAGGGTGCATGGGGCAAAAAAGGTTGAGAACCACTGATCTAGCCTTTTCTCCAATACAGAATGTTTTATTTTATTTATAGATTTGGCTCAGGGAAAATACATGGTTATGGGGGTTGACTAGAATCCAATAGGCCCCATCCAAGAATGATTCTATAGTGTTTTCAGGCTGGGGTGAGCTGGGGCTGACTCTCAACACAGGTTTGGGGGTCATTTTGGGTAAGCCTGGCTTTCCTTGCCATCAAGCTTTTGTATTGCTCTGTACTATTATTGTAATTGGAATTGTTTTTAATGATGACGTATTGTAAATGTGATCTTAATATTTATACTTATATATACTGCTCAGGGATTTTATTATATTAATTGGTATAGAAGTACTATCACAAATACATAAATAAGCAAGCAAGCATGCTAGCTAGCTAGCTAGCTAGCTAGGATGGAGTTGGTCTTGTACATTCATGGCTTGGGTTTGGCCTACAAGGCTCTGCATTTGGAGAACCAGGATGGAAACTTGTTTCTGACTCATTCTGAGAAGTTCTTTCTCACCTTGAACCTGCACTTGGAACTGCTGCTTATCGCTCCTGGTCTCACAAGTGTACAGTGCAGTATCTTTGGCCTCAGCCTGTTTCACGGTCAGGGTCCTAGTGCCCCCCTCTTTTTTCATCTCATGCCTCTTGTCATCTTTGATCTCAGTTCCATCCTTGAACCACTTGACCTCAGCG
Source organism: Shinisaurus crocodilurus (assembly GCA_021292165.1). Taxonomy (NCBI): domain Eukaryota; kingdom Metazoa; phylum Chordata; class Lepidosauria; order Squamata; family Shinisauridae; genus Shinisaurus; species Shinisaurus crocodilurus. The sequence goes on along the minus strand of JAHFWL010000682.1, from coordinate 3,841 downwards.
TTATCAGGCACCACTGAAGTTGACAGGGTGATGCTCTTGTCCTCCTGGACAACTATCGGCTTCTCCTGGGCAACTTCCTTTGGAATTTTGGCTCTGATTCTGTACGAATAAATAGTAAAAATAAAAACACTCCCAACAGCTATATATAAGAACAGCCAATTCCCCCCAAACTCCAGAGATTCTCAAATGAAATAAACAAATTAAAACAAAGGTAGGCGGCGCACACACATATTCTCCACCACAGCAACTGGCAGTGGCTGAGAGCATAGCTTTGTTCCGAAAAGCATTGGACTGGCATGCACATCACGACAACCCACATTTTAAAAAAAATATTGAGGGTTGTTGTGGATGCAGCAGGCTGCTGGTGCGTGCTGCCTGATTGGTCCCACTGCAAGCAGGAGTGGCTAAACAACCCAGGGATGCTCTGTCTATGCGCTGTTTAGTGTTGTGTCCAGTCCGGCATCTCTGGCTTGCCTCTCCTCCAACAAGCCAGAAAAAGAATCCATGGGTTGTTCTGGGTTGTTCCTCTGGCTTTTCAGGGGAGAGACAAGCCAGAGGTCCAGGATCGGACTCAACGCTAAACAACCCAGGAACACAGTGTTGTTTAGCTGCTCCTGCTTAAAATAACTCGGGTTGTTGCGATGTGGGAACTGGGCCATTCTCTCTCAGAGGCACCCATGCCGCGTCCTCTCTGAGGCCATCCCTAACCCACCCCACAACATTTCTGTTTCACCCTATCCATCTTTCTTTTCATAGAAAGGGGCACCAGCTACACTCATCCATTAAATCTCCTGCACGATCATTTGAAGGAAACGACGGAAGCTAATCAAACCCAACGGGGTATCATTCTTATCACTCCCCCCACCAACGCCTGGAGGATGAAATGGCACCTCCTACAAGCAAAGGAAGACAGCCCGCATCTTCCATTCAGCTAAAGGCTGAAAACCTTTTTCACTTCAAAGGCCTGAGAAGATTTGAGGCCTGCAAGGTGGCAACAGATCTATAAGAGTCAAGGCAAGGGAGATGGTGAAAGCAGAGCCAGCATCAAGGGTAGGAATGCTCTGACAAGAGCCCCCTGAAGTTGCTCCTCTTCTTCACCGTTGCAACCTGCTTGTTCACCTGCCTCTTCATGGGCTCTCTGCCTGTCAAGCAAGTAAGTTGTTAGCAATGATGAGAAAGACGAGGACGAGGAGCAATAGCAGCTGGTGACGGTGGTGGTGAGAAGAAAGATTCCCTGAGGCAGGGGCCCAAGGAGGGTGGCTTCCCCAAGGTCCCTCAGAAACCTAGAGCCGGCACTAGGTGAAAGTCCAGCTCAATAACAGCCAGGAATCCTTCAAAAGTGGCTCCTTCCAACACCACTACAGGTTTCACACACACGCCTGCTTGTCCGCTGCTTTCCCCTCTGTAGAAGGGAAGGGAGCTTACCTACTGCTTCAACCTTGGAAGTCAGTTTCTGGCCAGCAGCTTCACAGGTGTACTCCCCAGCATCCTTCTTCTCCACCTGCTCCAGGAGCAGTTTTCGGGAGGTGCCCTCGGACTCCATCTTGATTTTTTGGCTGGAGCTGAGGGGCTTCCCGTCTTTGTACCATTTCACCTGAGCATCAGCGGCGGTCACCTCGCAGACCAGAGCAGCACTCTCCTTCAGGACGGCCGTGACCTCCTTCTGTGCCTTCTCCTTATTAGCAAATATAGTCACGGCCTCTGTGGCGCGGAGGAAAGTAACAGAACAGCAGTGAGCAGGGATGGGTGCCTACATTGCCAGTTTAAACCAGTTTGTGAGCCCCAGCAGCCCCCCCCCACACACACACACGGCTGGTGGGTTATTTTATTTATTTTTTTATTTATTATATTTATACCCCGCCTTTTTTCCTGCAAGGAACCCAAGGCGGCTTACATAATCCTCCTCCTCCTCTCCATTTGATCCTCACAACAACCCTGTGAGGTAGGTTAGGCTGAGAGTCAGTGACTGGCCCAAAGTCACCCAGTGAGTTTCATGGCCGAGTGGGGACTAGAACCCGGATCTCCCGAGTCCCAGTCCAACACTCTCACCACTACGCCACACTGGCTATAACACAAATCCTTTTGAGGCAGAGTGAAAATAACAACAACAACAACAAAGCTTGGGTTGAGAAATACACATCTGGGTGCACATTCAAAATCGGAGAATTTAAGTGAAAGTACTGCATAGGAAGCGGCCTTATACCGAGTCAGACCTTTGGTCCATTTAGCCCAGTATTGTCGATGCTCTCCAGGGCTTCAGGCAGGATTCTTTCGAAGCCCTACCTGGAGATGCCGGGGATCGAAACTGCGGCCTTTTGCATGCAAAGTGCTAACACTGGACAATGGAATAGGAACACTATCTTTGGAGATGGGATGGACAGGTGGAACGTGAAGAATGAACCCAGTGGCATTCCAAAGCAGAGAGGAACCCCATGGAAGAAGCAAGGGCTTCCTCGGGAATTCAGTCTCACTAAGGGGCAGGAAGAACATGATGCCAGCGAAGCAATTACGATGCCATCACAAACATTATGCACATGGTGTTGGAAACTAACATTTCTGTTTGACCATAAACCACTAGGAGCCAGCGAAAGAGTTCTTTCCCTGAAGAATACAAACAACGCTAAAATAGCCATCCGGTGAATACTTGAAGAGAACCTATTAAGAGGCTAGGCCAGCCTTCTCCAGGTTGGTGCCCTCCAGATGTGCTGGACTGCAATTCCCGTAATTCCCAGCCAGCATGGCCCATCCAACACATCTGGAGGGCATCGGGTTAGGAAGGCTGGCCTAGGCCCAGTCCAAATGTAACAATCTCATCTTAGTAAACCATGACTTATTAAACTGAGAAGCAGGATTTGGCCTGTGCGCTCCCCTTTCCCCTCCTCCCTTCAGCACATCTGTCGTTTGGTTAAACCAGTTTCCCACTACCTCTGAACCAGGAAACTGTGGTTTAATCTCAGCATCCTAACCAGCAGAGGAAACCAGGATATGAATGGTTTGTTTGCAGGCTCTGGAGCTCAGTTCTATGCTTCCCCCACCAGAGCATTAGGAAAACTTCCTAACAGTGAGAGCTGTTCGGCAGTGGGACAGACTGTCTCACGAGGTGGTGGATTCTCTTGCGCTGGAGATATTTAAGTAGAGGCTGGGCAAGCCATCTGTCAGGGATGCTGTCACTGCACCCTGCCTTGCAGCGCCTGCACGGAGCAGCGGGTTGGACTAGATCGCCCTTCTCCAACCCGGCACCCTCCAGAAGTGTTGGGCTACAGTTCCCAGCATGCCTCAGGCATAATGGCCATCCCACTTGGAGACGTAATCCAGCACACCAGGTTGGGCAAGACCGGACTAGGTGATCTCCAAGTTTCCTTCCAACTCAGTGATTGCTGCCCACCCCACCAAATAAATAGCCCCAAAGGATACGCCTAGGCAAATACCTTTCACGCTGATTGTGGCAGTGCTTTCAATATCACTGGTGACAATTTCACCTCTGCTCCTTCAAAGTGCTTGTGACCCCCTTGACGGTGAGGCTGTGGGTCGTCTTGGTTCTTGTGATGATGTATTTATCACTGTTCACCAAGACTCTGCCATTAATGCACCACGAGCCGGAGCGAGTGTTGAGGTCAACAGTAAAAGTCGCATCCGTGCCTGGCACGACTTCTACATTTCTCAGGGGCTTTTTCACAACCAATACTGGCTCTACGGGACATAAGAACAAAATGCAAAAGTTAAAATGACCAAATCTTAGGTGAAAAATAAGGGAAACACAACTCAGATCATGCCACATCATTAGGCATCTTATGAGCGCATTGGATTGCACGTAGGAGTAAATCCATCTTCCAAATACTTA
>JAHFWL010000681.1:0-205270 GCA_021292165.1 Shinisaurus crocodilurus | reverse complement strand
ATGGGAAGCTGCCTTACACCGAGCAGGCCCGGGTCTGTTTAGCTCAGTATTGTCGGCACTGCTGGCAGCCATGGCTCTCCTGGGTTCCAGGCACGAGTTTTCCGGCCCTACCAGGAGATACCGGGAATCGAACCTGGGACCTTCTGCAAAGCAGGCGCTCTTACCACTGAGCTATGCCCCCTCCGGAAGAGGTCTGAGACTAAAACTCCCACACTGTGGCAGCGTCCCAGAAGACAGGGCCAACGCTCGGCTTCTCTGCTTGCTTAAGCACCACCAGAGCAGCAGGTCAGAAATAGGTCTAGCCCAGGTTTCTCCAACCTGCTGCCCTCCAGATCTTTTGGACCACAACCCCAGCATTCCTGACCATGGCCATGCCGGCTGGGGGACTGATGGGAGTTGAAGTCCCCACCACCTGGATCAGTGTTCTCCAACCTTGGGTCCCCAGATGTTTTTGGCCTACAACTCCCAGCATGCCCAGCCAGCGTAGCTGGCTGGGGCATGCTGGGGAGTTGTAGGCCAAAAACATTGGGGACCCAAGGTTGGAGAACATGATCTGGAGAGCAGGTTGGGGGGAAGGCCGGTCTAGCCACCTGCCACTCAGTGGTTGTCAGGTGACACGAGAGGGGCCAGTGGGCTTTCACCTGGCTAAAAGCCCAGGGTTGGCGTGGCTTCTCAGTTGGGAGCCGCGGTTTCTGGAGTGGAGATCGAGCCCGCTGTTAGCTTAGAGGCTGGACAAGGGGCTTGATAGAAGCGAGGCTGGTTTGCTCAGGGGAAGAGGCGCTCTGTGTTCGCCATCAGGGCTTGGCTGCTTCCACCTGCCTTAACACACACACCCCAGCCCCCTTGAAGCCTTCTTAAAGAAGCTGGTGCTGCTACCTTTGGTGTAGGTGTGCGAAGCTATTTGTGCGTTTCCGGGACAGCCTGGGGACGTCTGCCCAGAGCAGCATTTTTTCCCCCATCTTGCTTCTCCTGCTCTGCTTGCAAGAGACAGCGGGAGGGGGATGTTACGAAATGAGGAGGGTCTCTTTCTGCGCTTCAGGGGTGGGCTGGTTGAAGTGTCTTGTGTGTGGTTTCCTTCCCCTTCTGTTGCTGCGAGTTTGATATGGATGAGGTATCCTATCGTGAGGTCCCGTAACATGAACTGTTTCGTGAATTGTTTAATGTGATACGTTGTCATGGGTATTGGATACTGTTAACGGTGTGTCTTGTGCTTACTGAAATGTTGATATGCCTTCGAAAACCGTTCAGAAACTTCAGCTGGTCCAGAATGTGGTGGCCAGACTGCTGACTGGGGCCGGTTACAGGGAGCACGTGACTGCCTTGTAACAACAGCTTCACTGGCTACCCGTCTGTTTCCAGGCACAATTCAAGTAGCTGCTATGACATATAAAGCCCTATATGATTTGGGACCAGGCTAGTACTTGAAAGGCCGCTTTCTTCCGTATGAGCCTGCCCAGGTCTTAAGATCTTTGGGAAAGGCCCTTCTTTCAATACAGCTGCCTTCAGAGGTGTGTTTGGTGGTGATGTGAAACAGGGCCTTCTCGGTGGCTGCACCCTGCCTGTGGAACTCCCTGCCAAGGGAGGCTAGGTTCGCCCTCTCTGCAGTCCTTCTGCCAGCTGTCAAAGACCTTTTATTCAAGCAGGCCTTTTGGTGTGTTGGCAGATCGATGGGACTGGATGCTGTTGTTATTCTGTTATGTTGTGGTCTGAATTGTGCTTTAATGCATTAGTTTTATTATGGTTTTAATCAAGTTATATTTACGATTGTAATCTGGCTTGGGTGCAATTTTACTTGGTAGAAAAGTAGGGCACAAATCATATAAACAAACAAACAAAACAAACAAACAAACAGTAATTGAGTTACTGTTGTAGTGTAATATGGTGATTCTATTTGTTTCTCTTGTGAACTAAATTGCTATGACTATGACTCACAATGTCTTAGACTCAGAAGGTGTTGGAAAACCAGGGTTCATATCATGCAAGGAGCCTGCAGAAGTTACCCCACTGCAAAAGTTACCCTCTAAAATGTATTTCTTTATTGACAACATTTATATACCGCTCCACATCAGAGGTGGCGTTAGGGGGCGGCCCGCTAGGGCTGGAGCCCCGAATCTTTCATTTGGAGCCCCAAATCTCTGGGAGGCCCTCTGCCCCCCCCTGCTCTCCAGGGCACTTGCTGAAAGAAAGGTACAGGGTCCCGGATGATCTCTGTTGCATCAGATCCCCCTGGATGAGCTGGCTTTTGGCCCACATGTGCTTCACCTTCTGCTGCCCCCCACCCCTTGAATCTTCTGCCTGAGCGTTTCCCCCCTGAAATCAAATGCCCTCCTCTCCCTGTCCATGCATCCCTTTTTACAAATAGGGGTGTCCTTAGGAGACAGGGTCCTTTAAAGACACATATGCAGAGACTTTAGAGCAGGGCTCTCCAACCTTGGGTCCCCAGATGTCGCTGGCCTACAGCTCCCAGCATGCCCAGCAGCATGGCTAACAGCAAGGGATTCTGGGAGCTGTAGTCCAGCAACCTCTGGGGACCCAAGGTTGGAGAGCCCTGCTTTAGAGCATATATAAATTCACATATGCAATCTGCATTTTTTAAAATGTTTATTTTGTCCTGTGGGCCTGAGCCCCAGATCTTTTCAGTACTAGCACCGCCCCTGCTCCACATCTGCGGGGGGGGGGCTGCTGCGGGGGAAGGCAACGAGGATGCAACAGAGGGAGCAAGGCCAATGGGTGTGGTGAACTCTGCTCTCCCCCAATTGTATACATGTGGGGGCTGAACCTGTGTGAACAGAGCTTAGGACCTGCATTGATTCTCTTTAGCATCATTAGCACATGTCTGTGTCAGCCAGTTTCTTGTCTCTTTTCCTATGTTGGTTTGCAAGTACACAGATTTCCCCACCCCCTTTTACATAGATTTTACACAGCATAAATCTCCAGTGTTCTACTCCTCCACCAAGAAAAAACCCATGCCCTTAGGGGGGAACCAAATAAACCCAATTTGATCTGGAGTGGAGGCTGAGAGGGTAGACTCCCGTTTTTCAGGGTGGACAGGCATTTAACTGCATTTCCAGGTTCAAAAAATGGCCTGGATTCAATGGGGGGGGGGGGAGGCGTGGGGGGGGCAGGGGGAAATGAACTCGAGTCAGCGGATTAACCTGTCTGCTAAAGAGCAAATTATTAACCGAAGCTGCGGCTGATAGCCGGCAAGGGAAAACTGGTGAGAATCCAGCTGCCCCGGAGAATGGAGAAAGGCCTTCGAAAAGCTAGAAAATGGAGCAGAGTTGGGTGACGATGAGAAGGAAGACGACAACAGCTCGGCATTAATGTGATTTAGTTAAGGCTGACCTAATTTCTGATCTTGCATGATTCTGCAGAGACGACCGTCTCTATTCCGGCTAGCGAAGAGACCGCGCACTCTGCGGTCAGCCAGACTGAGGGGTAAATTCATCTGGTTCGCTTTTTAACACGAACCAACCAACTTGACACTTCACTTTTGCACCCATCCGATTGCTGCACTGCATTTCTCAGAGCAAAAAATGTGTACAACAGCTTTTATGATTGGGGAATATTGGATAAAGAAATGCTTACACTGGGGGGGGGGGTTGCTTACAAAGTTACACGCATTCATGAAAAATCACTTGCAAACATGGGTATATTGGGGGAAATTGCATATGAAAATGCGTAAGAATTTCCATGCGTATGAATTTCAAGTGTATATTAGGAGAAATGGACACCAAATGTATGCACATCTGCTTAAAAAAAGAAGAAAAGTAAACGTTGATGGAAAGAACTCCTTCAAAGACAGCTTTTGGAGAACTTTGATCACAGGGATGTGGGAATTTCTTGCACAGGACACACACCGTGTTATTTGGTGGAAAGCTGGCTTAGTAGCATCTCATTTCATGGTGGAAAGCAAAAAAATAATAATGGCCAAAACTCTTTGTGGAAAAACACCTTGTGGAACGCCTGCTGAGAAACAGGAGGGCAGATTTCCACAACTTGTGCCCTCCAGATTTTTTTGGATGATACGTCCCAGCATTCCTTGACCACTGGCCATGCTGGCTGGGGCTGATGGGAGTTGGAAGTCTAAAAATCCAGTGGGCACGGGATTGGAGAAGATTGCAGTAGGTGGGTCTCGACATGTATGCATCCTTCCTTGCAGTGACCAGGAGACCTGAGGACTCTCTGAGAAGACCGAAAGGCGGATAACAGGAAGGGAGCAGCAGTCTTCTAAATTATAGGAGACATTGCCAGCCTTCTTTCCACAGTTTGCTCATTTCTCTCTCCAGAGGTGGTTAGGGGGATGGACGAGAAGGCTATCCATGGCTACTAGTCCTGATGGCTAGATGCTACCTCCAAGATCAGAGGCAGTATACCTATGTACACCGGTTGCTGGGGAACATGGGAGGGAGGGTGCTGTTGCACTCCTGTCCTGCTTGTGGGTTTCCCATTGGGGCAGCTGGCTGGCCACTGCATGAACAGCATGCTGGACTAGGTGGACCCTTGCTCTGATCCAGAAGGGCTCATCTTACATTCCTGTGTTATGTAATTTTATTTATTTATTTTGAGTTATTACATTTATACCCTGCCTTTTTTCCTGCAAGGAACCCAAGGCGGCTTACATAATCTCCTCCTCCTCCTCTCCATTTTTATCCTCACAACAACCCTGTGAGGTAGGTTAGGCTGAGAGTCAGCGACTGGCCCAAAGTCACCCAGTGAGCTTCATGGCCGAGGGGACTAGAACCCGGATCTCCCGCGTCCCAGTCCAGCACTCTCACCACTATTTCCAGTCACCGTTCGTGTTTCACTTTCCTCCCCTCCCCTATCCTGCTCGGTCTTTCCCGTCTTTATTCCGTCCAGAGCCAGTCTCGGAGAATCCTCAAGAGGAGAGGGTGCTGAGTATGAGAAGTTCCGAACTGCATTGGACTTTATACAAACAGACGAGAGGATTTGTTCTTCTCCTCCTCCTCCCCTTCCTCACCCAACTCTCTGAGAAAAGTGGGTTCACATGGTTGCAGAAGGAGGAATCTGGGGTTATTTCGTTTGTCAGTTGCCATTGTCCAGCAATGGGATTACAAACTTGAATAAAAACTTACTTTGTTTTTACGGTTTTTTGTGGGGGGGGGCAGATAAATACTGCTCATTTATACAATCCCATGGGTGTCTACCCAGAAGTAAGTCCCATATGTTCTATGGGGCTTACTCCAAGGAGAGTGTACAAAGGATTGCAGCCCAAGTTACTTTTGCAGGGAGGTTTGTAGCCTGATCCTCTACATATTTACTCAGGAATACCGTATTTTTCCGTGTATAAGACGCCCCCATGTATAAGACGCCCCCACTGGGCAGTTTCGCAACCGCACGGTCTCTCCTCAGCTTACTTCCGTGTATAAGACGACCCTCAATTTTAGTCTAACAATTTTAGGAAAAAGTATAGTCTTATACATGGAAAAATACTGTAAGTCCTGAGTTGTGAGCGTGATACTGCAGGCTTAATAAACTGCACATCCAGTTCCAATCCACTGAACTGGATACCCTTTCGGCCCAATCCTATGCATGTTTTGCCATTTGCGGTCCCCCCCACCTTTGCATGGTTTCTAGCTTCAGTGGTGAGGGAAAAGCACTTGATACATGCTCAGAGGTACCTTCTCTATAACTTAGTCCTAGTATTGAAAACAGAGCCCTTGACTGAATCCTGGTGACGTCTTGGCACAAGTTAAGTTACAGGGGTGTGCTGGGGAAGGAGAAGGAGGCACAATGATCGCGTTGCAGTTTTCTTGCAGTAGATGTGGTCAGTGTTTAATTTCTAAGATGGGGATGCTGAGGCTTTAGTCTGTGCGGGATATATGCCAACCATCACAGTTAATTGCTCAGTGGTAAGTGAAAAGCATTCTGCGTATGCTCAAAGGCTCTCTTTATTTCAATGTTAGTTTTGCTAATATTGGTGAAATTTAAATAAATGCCAGTAATTCTAAATTCATGCAAAATCTCCCAGAGTCCTTTGCTGCTTCTTCTCTCCCCACAATAGGGTTGCTTTGCTGCACATTGATGTGCGGGTCCATCCTTCACTTCCTCTCTCTCTACTGCTAACTTAATTACTAGCTTCTGGTATGAAAAAAGGCTTAGCCCCCGAGGCAAAAATCTGCTTTACGTTGCTTCTCACGATTCAGCTGCTAACACTGTATAGGGTGCGATAATTCTACCTTTCCACAGTGCTTACTATGTATGATATTCATGGCTTCTCCTGGATTACTGCAGGAGTCCATTTGTAATTTCTGCAAACGTGCCGACGGGCCCTGTACTAACCTGTGATGGAATGGCACTGACATTCTGACAAGTTTGCCAATCGAGCTGGATGGCTATTGGTGAATAACACAAAATACTTTCCGATTTGTGAATGGAGCACAACTCTGATATCCAGTTCCCATTTGGTAATTTAAAGCTCCTTAAACTGCAAGTAATGTCTGTATTCCGATATGCACTATTAGTGCCTGACAAGAAATATTTTTGCCACTCAGATGTTAATGGACAGGCTTCTAATCGACAAGGCCATAGCACTGGGCTGGCTAAACACTTAACTACTTCTGCCCCCTTGATGTTTGTTTGCATAAAGGATTGCCTGCAAGTAGAAAGCTAGTGCTCCAGGAAACAGGCTGGGCAGAAGTTTCTTCCTGCTCTGTTATTTTTGTGTTGTTTTACTTTTAGGGAGGTTTTTTTTTTGAATACATGGGAGCATTCACCCTACCTCTTACCACCTTATTGTGCTGTATATGCGGAGCAGGTCACAATCCTAGGAAGGCTATACAAAGTGATATTTCTGAACAGGCAATTCGGCTCTAAGACACGGCAATCCATGTAGGAAGGAGGCCTCGTGAGCATCGCCAGTTTTTACGCCAATGGGGATACACACACACCATGGATGAAAGAGTTGGCATTGGACTTGCTCGTGAAAAGTTTGTCAAAACTGTTAACATTCCATCCAAAGGGAGCTCAGATGAACCCATCCCCAAGATAACCCCCATGTACTTCGACCTGGGAGAAGTCATCCAGTGCCACTTACCCTGAGCCTCTGAAATAAGTTGAAAAAGAATGGACAAGGAAACACTCTGATTTCGCCCAAACTTGCTGCGGGCCAGCATGTAATGTTATCCCACAGGCTCCTGCAACCTGCAGAGAGAAACACACACAAAAAAACAACCCCACAATAAGCACAAACACACACACAACCGGGAAAATTTGTACATTGCAAGTGTGGGGTGGGACGACGTGGCTGGCTGCAAAAATATTAGGGATGCGGAACACCCATTGCGTCTAACCTGGCCCATGGAGGTTCTGCAACTGGCCAATGGAGCTTCCTTGGGTTCCTCCAGGAGGCGGGGCTTAGCCTCCAAACTACACCTCTGGAGCAGTGTTCTCCAACCTTGGGTCCCCAGATATTTTTGGCCTACAACTCCCAGCATGCCCCAGCCAGCTGGCTGGGGCATGCTGGGAGTTGTAGGCCAAAAAAATCTGGGGACCCAAGGTTGGAGAACACTGCTCCAGAGGGGTAGTTTGGAGACTAAGCCCCGCCCCCTGGAGGAACCCAAGGAAGCTCCATTGGCCAGTTGCAGAACCTCCATGGGCCAGGTTAGACGCAATGGGTGTAGGTTCCGCATCCCTAACCCTATTTTTGCAGCCAGCCACGTCGTCCCACCCCACACTTGCAATGTACAAAACTTTTCCCGGTTGTGTGTGTGTTTGTGCTTATTGTGGGGTTGTTTTTTTGTGTGTGTTTCTCTCTGCAGGTTGCAGGAGCCTGTGGGATAACATTACATGCTGGCCGCAGCAAGTTTGGGCGAAATCAGAGTGTTTCCTTGTCCATTCTTTTTCAACTTATTTTCAGAGGCTCAGGGTAAGTGGCACTGGATGACTCCCAGGTCGAAGTACATGGGGGTTATCTTGGGGATGGGCTCATCTGAGCTCCCTTTGGATGGAATGTTAACAGTTTTGACAAACTTTTCACGAGCAAGTCCAATGCCAAACTCTTCTCATCCATGGTGTGTGTGTATCCCCATTGGCGTAAAAACTGGCGATGCTCACGAGGCCTCCTTCCTACATGGATTGCGTGTCTTAGAGCCGAATTGCCTGTTCAGAAATATCACTTTGTATAGCCTTCCTAGGATTGTGACCTGCTCCGCATATACAGCACAATAAGGTGGTAAAGAGGTAGGGTGAATGCTCCCATGTATTCAAAAAAAAAAACCTCCCTAAAAGTAAAACAACACAAAAATAACAGAGCAGGAAGAAACTTCTGCCCAGCCTGTTTCCTGGAGCACTAGCTTTCTACTTGCAGGCAATCCTTTATGCAAACAAACATCAAGGGGGCAGAAGTAGTTAAGTGTTTAGCCAGCCCAGTGCTATGGCCTTGTCGATTAGAAGCCTGTCCATTAAACATCTGAGTGGCAAAGAATATTTCTTGTCAGGCACTAATAGTGGCATATCGGAATACAGACAATTACTTGCAGTTTAAGGAGCTTTAAATTACCAAATGGGAACTGGATATCAGAGTTGTGCTCCATTCACAAATCGGAAAGTATTTTGTGTTATTCACCAATAGCCATCCAGCTCGATTGGCAAACTTGTCAGAATGTCAGTGCCATTCCATCACAGGTTAGTACAGGGCCCGTCGGCACGTTTGCAGAAATTACAAATGGACTCCTGCAGTAATCCAGGAGGAAGCCATGAATATCATACATAGTAAGCACTGTGGAAAGGTAGAATTATCGCACCCTATACAGTGTTAGCAGCTGAATCGTGAGAAGCAACGTAAAGCAGATTTTTGCCTCGGGGGCTAAGCCTTTTTTCATACCAAGCTAGTAATTAAGTTAGCAGTAGAGAGAGAGGAAGTGAAGGATGGACCCGCACATCAATGTGCAGCAAAGCAACCCTATTGTGGGAGAGGAAGAAGCAGCAAAGGACTCTGGGAGATTTTGCATGAATTTAGAATTACTGGCATTTATTTAAATTTCACCAATATTAGCAAAACTAACATTGAAATAAAGAGAGCCTTTGAGCATACGCAGAATGCTTTTCACTTACCACTGAGCAATTAACTGTGATGGTTGGCATATATCCCGCACAGACTAAAGCCTCAGCATCCCCATCTTAGAAATTAAACACTGACCACATCTACTGCAAGAAAACTGCAACGCGATCATTGTGCCTCCTTCTCCTTCCCCACACCCCTGTAACTTAACTTGTGCCAAGACGTCACCAGGATTCAGTCAAGGGCTCTGTTTTCAATACTAGGACTAAGTTATAGAGAAGGTACCTCTGAGCATGTATCAAGTGCTTTTCCCTCACCACTGAAGCTAGAAACCATGCAAAAGGTGGGGGGGACCGCAAATGGCAAAACATGCATAGGATTGGGCCGAAAGGGTATCCAGTTCAGTGGATTGGAACTGGTGTGCAGTTTATTAAGCCTGCAGTATCACGCTCACAACTCAGGACTTACAGTATTTTTCCATGTATAGACTATACTTTTCCTAAAATTGTTAGACTAAAAATTGAGGGTCGTCTTATACCGAAGTAAGCTGAGGAGAGAACCGTGACGGTTGCGAACTGCCCAGTGGGGGGCGTCTTATACATGGGGGCGTCTTATACACGGAAAAATACGGTATTCCTGAGTAAATATGTAGAGGATCAGGCTACAAACCTCCCTGCAAATAGTAACTTGGGCTGCAATCCTTTGTACACTCTCCTTGGAGTAAAGCCCCATAGAACATAATGGGACTTACTTCTGGGTAGACACCCATGGGATTGTATAAATGAGCAGTATTTATTGCCCCCCCCCACAAAAACCGTAAAAACAAAGTAAGTTTTTATTCAAGTTTGTATCCCATTGCTGACAATGGCAACTGACAAACGAAATAACCCCAGATTCCTCCTTCTGCAACCATGTGAACCCACTTTCTCAGAGAGTTGGGTGAGGAAGGGGAGGAGGAGGAGAAGAAACAAATCCTCTCGTCTGTTTGTATATAAGTCCAATGCAGTTCGGAACTTCTCATACTCAGCACCCTCTCCTCTTGAGGATTCTCCGAGACTGGCTCTGGACGGAATAAAGACGGGAAAGACCGAGCAGGATAGGGGAGGGGAGGAAAGTGAAACACGAACGGTGACTGGAAATAGTGGTGAGAGTGCTGGACTGGGACGCGGGAGATCCGGGTTCTAGTCCCCGCTCGGCCATGAAGCTCACTGGGTGACCTTTGGGCCAGTCGCTGACTCTCAGCCTAACCTACCTCACAGGGTTGTTGTGAGGATAAAAATGGAGAGGAGGAGGAGGAGGATTATGTAAGCCGCCTGGGTTCCTTGCAGGAAAAAAGGCAGGGTATAAATGTAATAACTCAAAATAAATAAATAAAAATTACATAACACAGGAATGTAAGATGAGCCCTTCTGGATCAGAGCAAGGGTCCACCCTAGTCCAGCATGCTGTTCATGCAGTGGCCAGCCAGCTGCCCCAATGGGAAACCCACAAGCAGGACAGGAGTGCACAGCACCCTCCCTCCCATGTTCCCCAGCAACCGGTGTACATAGGTATTACTGCCTCTGATCTTGGAGGTAGCATCTAGCCATCAGGACTAGTAGCCATGGATAGCCTTCTCGTCCATCCCCCTAACCACCTCTGGAGAGAGAAATGAGCAAACTGTGGAAAGAAGGCTGGCAATGTCTCCTATAATTTAGAGACTGCTGCTCCCTTCCTGTTATCCGCCTTTCGGTCTTCTCAGAGAGTCCTCAGGTCTCCTGGTCACTGCAAGGAAGGATGCATACATGTCGAGACCCCACCTACTGCAATCTTCTCCAATCCCGTGCCCACTGGATTTTTAGACTTCCAACTCCCATCAGCCCCAGCCAGCATGGCCAGTGGTCAAGGAATGCTGGGACGTATCATCCAAAAAAATCTGGAGGGCACAAGTTGTGGAAATCTGCCCTCCTGTTTCTCAGCAGGCGTTCCACAAGGTGTTTTTCCACAAAGAGTTTTGGCCATTATTATTTTTTGCTTTCCACCATGAAATGAGATGCTACTAAGCCAGCTTTCACCAATAACACGGTGTGTGTCCTGTGCAAGAAATTCCCACATCCCTGTGATCAAAGTTCTCCAAAAGCTGTCTTTGAAGGAGTTCTTTCCATCAACGTTACTTTTCTTCTTTTTTTAAGCAGATGTGCATACATTTTGGTGTCCATTTCTCCTAATATACACTTGAAATTCATACGCATGGAAATTCTTACGCATTTTCATATGCAATTTCCCCCAATATACCCATGTTTGCAAGTGATTTTTCATGAATGCGTGTAACTTTGTAAGCAACCCCCCCCCCCAGTGTAAGCATTTCTTTATCCAATATTCCCCAATCATAAAAGCTGTTGTACACATTTTTGCTCTGAGAAATTGCAGTGCAGCAATCGGATGGGTGCAAAAGTGAAGTGTCAAGTTGGTTGGTTCGTGTTAAAAAGCGAACCAGATGAATTTACCCCTCAGTCTGGCTGACCGCAGAGTGCGCGGTCTCTTCGCTAGCCGGAATAGAGACGGTCGTCTCTGCAGAATCATGCAAGATCAGAAATTAGGTCAGCCTTAACTAAATCACATTAATGCCGAGCTGTTGTCGTCTTCCTTCTCATCGTCACCCAACTCTGCTCCATTTTCTAGCTTTTCGAAGGCCTTTCTCCATTCTCCGGGGCAGCTGGATTCTCACCAGTTTTCCCTTGCCGGCTATCAGCCGCAGCTTCGGTTAATAATTTGCTCTTTAGCAGACAGGTTAATCCGCTGACTCGAGTTCATTTCCCCCTGCCCCCCCCACGCCTCCCCCCCCCCACGCATTGAATCCAGGCCATTTTTTCTGAACCTGGAAATGCAGTTAAATGCCTGTCCACCCTGAAAAACGGGAGTCTACCCTCTCAGCCTCCACCCCAGATCAAATTGGGTTTATTTGGTTCCCCCCCGAGGGCATGGGTTTTTCTTGGTGGAGGAGAAGAACACTGGAGATTTATGCTGTGTAAAATCTATGTAAAAGGGGGGGTGGGGGGAAATCTGTGTATTTGCAAACCGACATAGGAAAAAGAGACAAGAAACTGGCTGACACAGACATGTGATAATGATGCCAAAGAGAATCAATGCAGGTCCTAAGCTCTGTTCACACAGGTTCAGCCCCCCACACATGTATACAATTGGGGGAGAGCAGAGTTCGCCACACCCATTGGCCTTGCTCCCTCTGTTGCATCCTCATTGCCTTCCCCCGCAGCGCCCCCCCCCGGCAGATGTGGAGCAGGGGCGGTGCTAAGTACCGAAAAGAATTGGGGCTCAGGCCCACAGGACAAAATAAAACATTTTAAAAAATGCAGATTTGCATATGTGAATTTATATATGCTCTAAAGCAGGGCTCTCCAACCTTGGGTCCCCAGAGGTTGCTGGACTACAGCTCCCAGAATCCCTTGCCATTAGCCATGCTGGCTGGGCATGCTGGGAGCTGTAGGCCAGCGACATCTGGGGACCCAAGGTTGGAGAGCCCTGCTCTAAAGTCTCTGCATATGTGTGTCTTTAAAGGACCCTGTCTCCTAAGGACACCCCTATTTGTAAAAAGGGATGCATGGACAGGGGAGAGGAGGGCATTTGATTTCAGGGGGGAAACGCTCAGGCAGAAAGATTCAAGGGGTGGGGGGCAGCAGGAGGTGAAGCACATGTGGGCCAAAAGCCAGCTCATCCAGGGGGATCTGATGCAACAGAGATCATCAGGGACCCTGTACCTTTCTTTCAGCAAGTGCCGCTGGAGAGCAGGGCGGGGGCAGAGGGCCTCCCAGAGATTCGGGGCTCCAAATGAAAGATTCGGGGCTCCAGCCCTAGCGGGCCGCCCCCTAACGCCACCTCTGATGTGGAGCGGTATATAAATGTTGTCAATAAAGAAATACATTTTAGAGGGGTAACTTTTGCAGTGGGGTAACTTCTGCAGGCTCCTTGCATGATATGGAACCCTGGTTTTCCAACACCTTCTGAGTCTTAAGACATTGTGAGTCATAGTCATAGCCAATTTAGTTCACAAGAGAAACAAATAGAATCACCATAATTACACTACAAGAGTAACTCAATTACTGTTTGTTTGTTTGTTTGTTTGTTTGTTTATATGATTTGTGCCCTACTTTTCTACCAAGAAAAATTGCACCCAAGCCAGATTACAATCGTAAATATAACTTGATTAAAACCATAATAAAACTAATGCATTAAAGCACAATTCAGACCACAACATAACAGAATAACAACAGCATCCAACCCATCAGATCTGCCAACACACCAAAAGGCCTGCTTGAATAAAAAGGTCTTTGACAGCTGGCAGAAGGACTGCAGAGAGGGAGCGAACCTAGCCTCCCTTGGCAAGGAGTTCCACAGGCAGGGTGCAGCCACCGAGAAGGCCCTGTTTCACATCACCACCAAACACACCTCTGAAGGCAGCTGTATTGAAAGAAGGGCCTTTCCCAAAGATCTTAAGACCTGGGCAGGCTCGTATGGAAGAAAGCGGCCTTTCAAGTACTAGCCTGGTCCCAAATCATATAGGACTTTATATGTCATAGCAGCACTTGAATTGTGCCTGGAAACAGACGGATAGCCAGTGAAGCTGTTGTTACAAGGCAGTCACATGCTCCCTGTAACCGGCCCCAGTCAGCAGTCTGGCCACCACATTCTGGACCAGCTGAAGTTTCTGAACGGTTTTCGAAGGCATATCAACATTTCAGTAAGCACAAGACACACCGTTAACAGTATCCAATACCCATGACAACGTATCACATTAAACAATTCACGAAACAGTTCATGTTACGGGACCTCACGATAGGATACCTCATCCATATCAAACTCGCAGCAACAGAAGGGGAAGGAAACCACACACAAAGACACTTCAACCAGCCCACCCTGAAGCGGCAGAAAGAGACCCTCCTCATTGTCGTAACATCACCCCTCCCGGCTGTCTCTTGCAAGCAGAGCAGGAGAAGCAAGATGGGGGGAAAAAATGCTGCTCTGGGCAGACGTCCCCAGGCTGTCCCGGAAACGGCACAAATAGCTTCGCACACCTACACCAAAGGTAGCAGCACCAGCAGCTTCTTTAAGAAGGCTTCAAGGGGGCTGGGGTGTGTGTGTGTTAAGGCAGGTGGAAGCAGCCAAGCCCTGATGGCGAACACAGAGCGCCTCTTCCCCTGAGCAAACCAAGCCTCGCTTCTATCAAGCCCCTTGTCCAGCCTACTAAGCTAACAGCGGGCTCGATCTCCACTCCAGAAACACGCGGCTCCCAACTGAGAAGCCACGCCCAACCCTGGGGCTTTATAAGGCCAGGTGAAAGCCCACTGGCCCCTCTCGTGTCACCTGACAACCACTGAGTGGCAGGTGGCTAGACCGGCCTTCCCCCCAACCTCGTGCTCTCCAGATCAGTGTTCTCCAACCTTGGGTCCCCAGATGTTTTTGGCCTACAACTCCCAGCATGCCCCAGCCAGCTACGCTGGCTGGGGCATGCTGGGAGTTGTAGGCCAAAAACATCTGGGGACCCAAGGTTGGAGAACACTGATCCAGGTGGTGGGGACTTCAACTCCCATCAGTCCCCCAGCCGGCATGGCCAGTGGTCAGGAATGCTGGGGGTTGTGGTCCAAAAGATCTGGAGGGCAGCAGGTTGGAGAAACCTGGGCTAGACCTATTTCTGACCTGCTGCTCTGGTGGTGCTTAAGCACAGCAGAGAAGCCGAGCGTTGGCCCTGTCTTCTGGGACGCTGCCACAGTGGTGTGGAGTTTTAGTCTCAGACCTCTTCCGGAGGGGGCATAGCTCAGTGGTAAGAGCGCCTGCTTTGCAGAAGGTCCCAGGTTCGATTCCCGGTATCTCCTGGTAGGGCCGGAAAAACTCGTGCCTGGAACCCAGGAGAGCCATGGCTGCCAGTCAGTGCCGACAATACTGAGCTAAACAGACCCAGGGCCTGGCTCGGTGTAAGGCAGCTTCCCATGTTCCTGCGACCCTAAACTAAAACTTGCCCTGCCACGTGGGATTTTAATTTTTGACTGTCTATGCCCAGGGATATGGAAATCAGCAAAACCTGAGCTCGTCGATGTTCCTCAAGTTTCACTTTGAATCTTCATCCGACTCATGTCCGTATCAGATCGCGGCTTCTGCCTTTTCGTTTCCCGTGAAAACGGGAAGTGCTTGGGTGTGCATTCCAAAGTACACAACCTTCTCCCACTGGTTAAAGCGTGTTCACGCTCACTTTCTAAAGGGTATGCTTTTTTTTTTTTTCATGCGTGCTTTTCTAACGTACGCATTTTTCAAATGCATTCTTACACAAACACACACACACACACACACACAGCATCTCAAGCTTGGAAATGTGCAGGCTTTGACTGCAGACTGCGCTCGGGTTCGGGAGGTGCGAACGGGAATAACTCTGCTCATAAAGAAATGGAAGTGCATTCCTCGTACATCCCTGCCACATGCCCCCGGGGTGACCAATTGCATGGAGGAGCCTGCATGAGTACAGACGGCTCCACCTTCAGACCTTCGCCGAACGCGCCACGGTCGGGGGAGCAGAGCCGCACGTGGAGAGCCTTGTGTGAAGGAGCCCACGGAGAACGGCTGGCCCACCTCCGCACCTCAAAGGGGGCTGAGGCCTTTCAAGCAGGTGGAGTCCAGCACATGGCGCCAAAAAGGATCGAGCAGCAGGTGATGGGATCCCTCTGCCTGAGAGACCCGCCACCGATCTCGCGGTTATGTTCCTAGAAACAGCTCCGGCTTTGACTCTTGTGTGGAAAAATGTGACCTCCCGGGCAGAGATGTTTTTTTACAAATCCGCTCTCATTTCTTGGCCTCCAGTGTTTATTCCAAAACAGATTGCTCTCTCTGCAGCTCCACTTCCATGCTGGACTGCGTACAGGAGAATTTCTTCCCGCCCCAGAATCCCCGACCATCTTGTTCTCTTTATGCTTCTCGCCACAACAGAATCAATCACGTCGGCTCCCAGAAACGCAACGACAAACATAAACACTTCTTTCCACTCTCGCCTCCAGCCCCTCACCTTCGAACCATTCCCCGGGGAGTAAAAGTGATGGATCTGGGCTCTCGCATACATCTTGCAGGGGAATGCTGCGTAAACATTGCACTCGGAGCGTGGCCAAGTGAAACGAGCACCAGATCTCCAGGGGAAAGAGCGGCCGAAATGCGAATGTGTGCATCCCATTCGGCTGCAGCGTCCCAACGGAACGGGCTGTGTACTCGTTCATTCCTTTACCAGCGAACGGACCCCAGCTTCTCGTGGGTCAGGGACAGGCCTGCGTTGGACACAGCGAAGCCTTCGAGCAAAGTTGCGCAGATGTCAGAGTTGGACACATTGTGCCCGTCCCATCTGAGTGAAGGCACATCTGCTGGCCTCCCTAGGCACGCCCCCTGCCATAGTGTACCCCCGTAACCCCCTGAGGGAGGGGCCTGGCCACACCACTCCCCTGTGGCGGTGGGGCTTCCCTACAGCAGTGGGGCCAGGGTAGCCATATACCTCTGTCATTTGGATTACTCCCCCCCCCCAATCATAGGATATCATAGGATCATAGAGTTGGAAGGGGCCTACAAGGCCATCGAGTCCAACCCCCTGCTCAATGCAGGAAACTAGAGGAGGGGTCTCCCATCCAAGTCATAACCAGGCCTGACCCAGCTTAGCTTTCCACGCTCAGACAAGCTCAACTGGGAAGCTCTCTGCTGGTTTGTGACTTCTGCCACCTAGTGACTGAAGATGCTACTGCAGGCTTCAAATACACAGACACTTTTAAATTAATTAAAGTTAATATTAAAAACAAAAACAAGTAACCCCGAGGTGTGGCAGCCCTAGGGTCCCCTTCCTACCCATGCCAAGTCTCAGGTGTCTGGGTTTCTTGATCTTGGCGCTATGGGACTGACAAACAGACCACTCTTTTATTATTATAGATACCTTTAGTACACTCCTGATAAGTGAGCACCGCTACGGGAACTCGAGGTTGAGGTGCTCTTATTTGGAGTGTACTCTTTAAGAGGAGATTAGTTAAGAGAAGCAAATGTGCTGTGCTCAAATGTATTTATTTATTTATTGTATTTATTATATTTATACCCCACCTTTTTTCCTGAAAGGAACCCAAGGCAGCTTACATAATCCTCCTCCTCCTCTCCATTTTACCCTCACAACAACCCTGTGAGGTAGGCTCGGCTGAGAGGCAGTGACTGGCCCAAAGTCACCCAGTGAGTTTCATGGCCGAGCGGGGACTAGAACCCGGATCTCCCAAGTTCCAGTCCAACACTCTCACCACTACGCCACACTGGCTCTCGTATTGATTTATTTACAGCATTTGTATACCGCTCCATACCTAAGCAGATCCCGGAGTGGTGAACAATAAAAAGATAAAAACAGATAAAAGAACAAAAACAATGCATTGAAAACAAGGTATGGTAAAAACTGTGGCTGGTCAGCAAGGAAGGCTTCCTGGAGCAAAGACATCTGCAGCAGGCACCGAAAACAACGCAGTGTCGGAGCCTGCCTGACCTCCAGAGGCAGGGAGTTCCACAGAAGTGGAGCCACCACACTGAAGGCTCTTCTTCCAGTTGACTCCAGTTGGGCCAAAGGTCCATGTGAAACCACCAGGAGAATGTCCTCCGATGACCTCAGTGACCGGGCGGGTTGGTGAGGGAGAAGGTGTTCTCTCAGGTATCCCGGTCCCAAGTTGTTTGGGGCTTTGTACACTAGTACCAGAACCTTAAAAGTGGCCTGGTAGCGAATAGGCAGCCAGTGAAGTTCCCTCAGCAAAATAAAGTCAAGGTGCCCTTGAATCAACTTCAATGTGACTCTGAAATGTAACACTTCCAGCAATGTTTCCCTATGGAAGTGCATGATGTGACATCATCATATTTCTCCCCTTGTCTGTAACTATATTCCAGGGCTGCGGGGGCCCTCAGCAAAGGGAGCCAGTGTGGCGTAGTGGTTAGAGTATTGGACTGGGACTCGGGCGATCCGGGTTCTAGTCCCTGCTCAGCCATGAAACTCGCTGGGTGACTTTGGGCCAGTCACTGACTCTTAGCCTAACCTACCTCACAGGTTTGTTGTGAGGATAAAATGGAGAGGAGGAGGAGGAGGAAGAGGATTATGTAAGCCGCCTTGGGTTCCTTGCAGGAAAAAAGGCGGGGTATAAATATAATAAATAAATAAATAAAAAGAGCTATCTGGTGAATCCCTTCCTGCATCATCACCCTCCCTGGCTGTGGTCTCGTCTGGCAGCAGCGGTGAGGAAGCCACCATTCTAAATATCCCACAATGCCCCAAAGCACCCAACATACCGTCGCTCTGGCATTGTGGGTTATTAAAATGTTGGGGGCCAGGGCATTTTAACTCCTCGCGGTGCCTCAGGGTAAGACGTCGTCAAGCTCTCTGGTGCATTGTGGGAAATTTTTAATGGTGGCTTCCCAGACCCAGCCACCTGTCCCGAAGGGCCGAGAGCTAGGGCCAGTGCTTTACTGCAGCCTTCCCCAGCATTGTCCATGCTAGCTAGGGATGATGGGAGTTGTAGTCCCAACAGAGAACGCTGCTTTACCGGGAGAGGAGGGTTAACTCGACCCAGGGTTGCTGTTTCTAGTAGCAATCCTGTGTTTGCCAATATGTTGAATTCTACACATAGAGTCGCAGATTTGCAATATTGTTGTTCTTGTTCTTGTTGGATTCAGTTACATAGCAGTCAGAAAGTGGACCAACCCCTCCCATTAATGAATTTGAACACACAACTCTGTTGCTGAGCGGAAAGGAGTCAAATTTCCCAAGCCCAAAATATATATCCTCTAATCAGGACAAATTGTTTGGATCGGACAAATCTTCAAGAATTTCCCTCCTTTTGTTGCATCTGTCCCACTGCAATATATATATATATATATAGAGAGAGAGAGAGAGAGAGAGGTGTAAAGCAGCATAACAGCAAAGCAACAAGGAGGCTCAGGATCCGCTATGGATGCAGTCAGTCTTAAGTTAATATATATTTATTAACTTAATAAATATATTAAGCCGGGCGGCGCTTAAGTTAATATATATATTAACTTAAGACTGACTGCATCCATAGCGGATCCTGAGCCTCCTTGTTGCTTTGCTGATATATATATATATATATATATATATATGAAAGATAAATAGACTAACAATAGAGTAATTTTAAAATATATTTAGAGCTAAATGTTTTGGCTTCCACCCTCATCCGTACCTGTGATGTTAAATGGATACCAAGAGTGGCAGTTCTCCACAATACATTGCAATTTATGCAAATGGCATAAATTATTAGTTAAAGCAGCGCTGAAACAAGATATCTGCAGCCCCAGGATCACACCAGTATAAATCACCATGTTACATTACCTGCACTTGACTCCAAGAAACCACTTATTATTTCAGGAGCACAGTTACTAACGAAACTTACTTCATTAGACAATCATAGATTTCATAGATCATAGAGTTGGAAGGAGCCTACAAGGCTATCAAGTCCAACCCCCTGCTCAATGCAGGAAACTAGAGGAGGGGTCTCCCATCCAAGTAATAACCAGGCTTGACCCTGCTTAGCTTTCCACACTGAGACAAGCTGAGCCAGCATAAGTAACATGCACTTCCACTAATGTGATTTATTTAATTGAATGTTAAAAAGATGGATGTCGTATATGCAATATGTAGGGAAAACTACAACACATCTAAGAACAAGATTCCATAACCCCAAATCTGCAATTCTTACCACACACAAAAAACAACAACAACAGAGCAGCCTGTTGTAAGATATTTTAACTCGCCTGCACGTAGTCTCAGATTTAAAGTTGCTTCCAATTGAACAAACAAAGGACACTGACACGTTTGACCAAAAGGAAAAGGACACTGACACATTTGACTGAAAGGAAAAGGACACTGACAGGTTTCATTTGACCAAAAGGAAAAGGACACTGACACGTTTGACCGAAAGGAAAACTTCTGGATCTACAGACTCAGAGCTCTTAGGCCATACGGCCCTAATCTGGAAGATAGTTCATAAACTTTCTACCACTCACACCTCTGCGTTCTTTTCTTCTTAGGAATTTTCACCTCCCAGCTTTCCAAAGTGCCACTCTTGGTATCCATTCAACATCACAGCTACTGATGAGGGCAGAAGCTGAAACGTTTAGCCCTAAATATATTTTTAAATCGCTCTGTTGTTTGTCTATCTTTCACATCATTTCTTTTCTTTTTGTTAAGATTGGTGTGGTACTAGGGCACAGATATATATACGAGGGCTAGTTGTAGTTGTTCACTGGTGCAGGAAATGCACTCTGTGCATGTTCAAGGCATTTCCATAATTATTCCTTCACATTGTTTCAGAATTTCATGTCCATTACAGTTGTGGGGTACCAATTAAGCACCAGATAAAAAAAGACAGACCCAGACAGAAAATGAGGGAGACAGAGAGAGAGACAGAGAGATCTGATTCAAACCAGCCTTAAGAGAAATGTTAAAACCCAGATGTGGGTGGAAGGACCGCGAGACTTTTGTGAATGGAGAGGCACATCAGTCAATTTGGCAAGCGCAAAGAAAGAGAGAACAAAAGCGTAATGGAAGGGGATGAGACGTAAGGGGGGAAAGCAGAAATTGCATTTAAGTGAGTTTCCTATTGAGAGCAGCAGCAACGCTGGTACACCAGAGCACTTAGGGAGACAAAGCACACCGCGAGCGAGCGCTTTTGTGGCTGTGCTGTCAAACTGTGAGCAGTTCATAACCCAGACAGGGTTTCTAGGTATTCTGCAGATGTGTGGAAATAAAAATATGTCAAGCGTGCCCAGAGGGTCCAGCCAAGCTTGCTGGATGCAAATGTAAACAAAAAAAAACACCCAGATAAATAATCACAAAATCCAGATTAGTCCAAAGGACCATTTGTCCATTTGTCACCCAGTGAGTTTCATGGCTGAGTGGGGATTAGAACCTGGGTCTCCCGAGTACCAGTCGAGCACTCTAACCACTACACCACACCATTAGAATAATGGGTCAGCCCTGGAGGTGGATATACCATATCATAATCATCTCAATTGATGAGTTGCCCTATAGACAAAGCTCTCACGATGGCATACATAATAAAAAACAGATACTGTAAAGCCAATGATAAAGCACACTGAAGGATTGTTTTTAAGTTTTAAAGACTGCAACAATAATTTAAAATATTTTTAGAAGAAGAGGTAAATGTCCAAGCAGCTAAAGCATGGGGAAAGATTGTTTTAAAATGGAGCATTAGAAATGAAACAAGCAGCAGTTAAAATCATTTTAAAAGGCCTGGGAGAACAAAAAGGTTTCATAGATTTCATAGATCATAGAGTTGGAAGGAGCCTACAAGGCTATCGAGTCCAACCCCGTGCTCAATGCAGGAAACTAGAGGAGGGGTCTCCCATCCAAGTAATAACCAGGCTTGACCCTGCTTAGCTTTCCATGCTCAGACAAGCTGAGCCAGCGTAAGCCACAGGCCTGTATCTCCCTGATGCTGAAAAATCAACAAAGTAGGTGCCAGGCAGACTTCTCTAGGGAGGGCATGCCACAATTTGGGGGCCACCACAGAAAAGGCCCCCTCACAAGTGGCCAACCAGCAAATCTCAGTGTGTGGGACTCAGAACAGGTCTTCGGATGATGATCTCAGGGCACGGGCAGGAACATATGGGAAGAGGCAGTCCTTCAGATACTGTGGCCCCATACCCATTCTTAGCCCACACTGACTGACAGAGAAGGTAACAAATGAGAAGCAGGTCCCATCTGCAGTTTGAGATGAAACACGGGACCTGTTGCACTGGGCATCTCCCTGCCTCCACACCCTCCTACCAATGGGAGACAGGAGCAAGGGCAAACCCAGCACAATGACTTCACACTGCAGACGTAAGCAGGCGTGTGCGACCAATATGCTGCCAAGCCAAGTCCAGGTGTCGGTGTTGATACAGAAGGCCCTAGATGACTTAGGACCTGAAAGAAACCTCCTCCCTTCCGTACCAGCCTGAATATTAAGATCTAGTGGGGATGCCCTCTTGACGGAGCTGCACTTGCCTGGGATTCGAGAAGTGGCAACCGAGAGAGCCCCCACCCCCCACCCCTTAGCTGTGGAATTCTGTCCCCTCTCAGATACGGTTGGCACCGAGTCTTCTAAGTTTTTGGCACCAACTAAAGACCTATTTATTCCCCGAGGCTCGTGATGGAACCCGTGTTGCTATGCTTTCCAAGTCACTATTTATTTGCGCATGTGCTGTCCTGTTTTATTGGTTACTGATGGTTTGATGGTATTGTACCCTGCTTTGGGATTTATTTATTTTGAATGAAAAGCAGGTAATATATTTTATGAATAAACAAGCAAATCTCCCCCTGCCCCTGTCATGTAAACACTGAACATATGGGGTGAAGCAGGACCGTGTCCGCTAGCCACGCCTCTCATGCGCCAATGCACTGGTGGTTATATATCTCCAGCAGATGCTCATTCGGCATTACTGAGAAAGGGCCATATGCACGTAATGCTCTTCCTTGCAAACAGGAACCCTGATTGGCCTAGGAGGATCCCCAATTGTTTGGAACAGCCCTTTGCATGTGCAATCTTTTCCCATGAACGCTGTACACCTGGCCATCGGGAAAGCATGGAAATCCTTAGTAAAAGGCGAAAGATTTATATGGTCTCAAGGAACTCTGGTTTTTCTTCACGTCAGTGACGTGCAGCCAGCAGCCTCTTGTGGTCGGGGCAAGCAATACATAGCCCCAGACCCCCTTGCATGTTCAGAGAGTGCAGGGTGGGTGGGGGGGGGGAGGGCATCTGCATACACCTATTCATTTTGTAGTAGATAATACAAGAAAATGGTAACAAGACACATGTCATAGAATAGTCGAATTGGAAGGGGCTGTTATGATAGGTAGTTCAGCAGGCCTGGAGACGTGCATAATAAAGCTTTAGTCACAACTACC
The DNA here is from genome assembly GCA_021292165.1 of Shinisaurus crocodilurus. Taxonomy (NCBI): domain Eukaryota; kingdom Metazoa; phylum Chordata; class Lepidosauria; order Squamata; family Shinisauridae; genus Shinisaurus; species Shinisaurus crocodilurus. The sequence continues at coordinate 182,291 of JAHFWL010000681.1, read as the reverse complement.
AGGCTTCTGTCTTCTTTGGGCGTAGAATCCACAACCAAAACAGGGACCTATAAGGCCATCGAGTCCAACCCCCTGCTCAATGCAGGAACCCAAGTCAAAGCATCCCTGACAGATGGCTGCCCGGCTGCATCTTGGATGCCTCCAGTGTGGGAGAGCCCACGGCCTCCCTAGGTCATTGGTTCCATTGTCGTATTGCTCTAACAGTCAGGAAGTTTTTCCTGATGTTTAGCCGGAATCTGGCTTCCTGTCACTTGAGCCCATTATTCCGTGTCCTGCACTCTGAGATGGTCAGGAAGAGATCCTGGCCCTCCTCTTTGTGGCAACCTTTCAAGTCCTTGAAGAGTGCTGTCATATCTCCCCCTCAGTCTTCTCTTCTGAAGGCTAAACATGCCCAGTTCCTTTAGTCCTCTCCTTATAGGGCTTTGTTTCCAGTCCCCTGATCATCAGATCTGTATCTGATGATCATGTCAACAGATCTGTATCTGTTTGGCCCATGTTGTTGTTATTGTCATTGTTGTTGTTGTTTTTTTTTAAAAAAAGGTATTTGGTTTTGATAGTCAAAGAACTGTATATGCTCCGCAGATCAAACTCCTTGCAGAAGTCATGAGGATTCTTCCTGAGGCTCTGTCTTCTTCAACTATTGAGTCTTCTGGCTTTAATTCCCATCTAGGTAACGTGAGCAGGAACTGCACCAGTGACGGCTGGTCTGAGATGTACCCTGCTTCGTATGGAGTGGCTTGTGGGTACGATGCCAACAGCACATCCGCAGTGGAGCAGGTCAGTAAAATAATAGCAAGGTAGGATTCCACGGGGTTGCCGAGAAACCAAACATTCGGTTTCAGAAAGGTTTGGGCCTCGGGTGTCATTTGGCATTGTGACAGCAGCAGCGGCCTGGATGAGGGACTCTTATATCATGATTTTCTAGCTTACTGTATTGAAAGTATATTATAAGCTGTTTCGAGATGTTTGGTTCATAGGCAGGGCACCAATATTTCAAATCAATCTATAAATTATAGGTGAGACATGGTCTTTCCACTGCCCCTCCCAAACTTTCCCTCACAAGACTCACTGTGACACTGAACTCCCGAAGGGGGCACAGTCCTATGCAAGTTTAGACAGAAAAAAGGCCGACAACTCCCGGCATGCTTTTTCTGCCTAAACTTGCATAGGATTGCATCTTATGCTATCCTTTCTAGACTGGATCCAGATTTAATCATACTTAGAGTAGACCCATGAAGCTGATTGATGGGAGATTCAGGACAGATCAAAGGAAGGACTTCTTCACACAGTGCAGAGTTACGCTATGGAATTCACTTCCACCAGATCGTAGGGATGGCCACCAATTTGGACAGCTTTAAAAGGGGATTGGACCAATTCATGGAGGAGGAGAAGGCTATCAAGGGCTACTAGTCCTGATTGACTATACGCTTCCTCCAGTATCAGAGGCAGTATGCCTGTGTACTCCAGTTGCTGGGGAACATGGGCGGGAAGGTGCTCTTGCACTCATGTCCTGTTTGTGGGCTTCCCGTGGGCAGCTGGTTGGCCACTGTGTGAACAGAATGCTGGACTAGATGGACCCTTGGCCTGATCCAGCAGGGCTCTTCTTATGTTCTTATGTCCTTACCCATTGAAATCCATGGGACTTAGACTAGTCATGCCTAACTTAAGTCCCATGGATTACAATGGGTCTACTTTAAGCATTGCTAAATCTGGATCTGTCCCTATAGCTGGGAAGATGTAATTGTTCCCCAAAATTCCACCACCCTCTGCAGAATAAAGAAATGGGGCCCACAAGAGCTGGGCTGATGACAGATTTCAGGCCTGGCTCTTGAACCATTGGTTCCTGGCCTTGCAGATGTGGGTTCCATGACTATGGGAACAACAGATCTATTGACATCAAAGATGGGGTTTCTTTTCCGTTTTGATTTTTGGTATTTATTTATTTTATTTTTTGGCATGGACAGATGCTATCGAAAACCATGAAAAATCTTGTGGCACCTTAAAGGCAAACACATTTCTTCTGGCATAAGTTTTCGTGGACTGTATGTAGCCCACTTCATCAGATGCATGGAGTGTTGTAGAAAGTCTGTGGTCCACAAACATTTCTGCCAGGCTAAGTGTCTCTGCTTTTTAAGGTGCCACCAAGGTTCTGTTGGGCTTGCTGCAACTAGAGTAACCTTCTCCAATCCACTGCCTGCCAGATGTGTTGGACTACAACTCCCATAATTCCCAGCCAGCATGGGAATTGCAGTTCAACACATCTGGCAGGCATCAGGTTGGAGAAAGCTGCAATAGACTAAAATGACTAATCTCTGGATGATTTCTTCAAAGCATCCTGTGTCCCCACAACAGAAGTAGAGGCCCTGCTGCCAGCACCATTTTTTTTTTTTGGGGGGTGGGGGTCAGTTGAGGCCGTACTTCCCCCAGTCCCACAGTCTCCCCGTCGGTGCAGGCAGTTCCATAGGAGTTGGTGTCCTCAGGTCTGGCATGATTTGATGTGGCGGGCATCAGTTCATCAGGTGAGCTGGTCCCGATCTTCCACGAACCGCTCTTTCAAAGCAGACTTCTCATTCCAAGCCAGATCGGACGCCAGCAGGTGGACCGAGCTGCCGTTGTTCCGGATCAAACTGGATCCTTGCCATAGGCCAGCGGTGCAGAACCTCAGGCCTGCAGGGCAAAACCCCCCGGGTCCCAATGCAGCCTTCCAGGGATCTTCAGAGGGCCACGCCCTCTTCCCCTGGACCCGCCCTGCTTCCAGCACGTAGGCGCTCCACGCCGAAGTTTGCAGTTTTCCTTTTTCACCAGGTTGCCAAAGTCAGCTCCTAAGCCTTCACAGTTGCTCCAGAGGGGGACTGGGTGATAGTGGTGGAATAGCAGCCCATCTGTCAGCGTCCCTCTCCAGGAAACGGATATGCAGACTGAGCTCGATCGGGTCTGCGGAGACGTCTTTGCACCAGAATTTAGAATCCCATTTTAGGCTGCAGAAAAGGGGAACCCAAATGACCAAGCTGTCGGAGCATCGTCCCACCCCCTGCTATCTGATTCTTTTAACTGGAGATGCCAGGGTTTGAACCTGGGACCTCTCTGGCAAGCAAAGCCTCTACCACTGGGCTATGCCCCCTCGCCAGCTCTTTCCTCCCTGTGCCAGTTGGAACAGGGATCAGCTAAATCAGAACTGCAGTCTCCTCTGTTCAGCAATCAATGTTACTGCTGTGGCCAAAACCACATTTGTCCAGACTGGCACCTCTGAAGCGTGTGGGTTAAAAACAAAAAAGGGGAAGGGGGGAGAATTAAGAGGCCGTCGTGTGTGTTCTGCTGGCATGTGGGCATTTATACGAGGCAGTGATCGACAGCGTCCTGGAAGCGCACACTAGGAGTTTCCCCTAATCACTTTGTGGCCACAATATAAACTTCGGGACCTCCTGGGAGGGCGAAAGCCTTCAGCATTCCTGACAGTAAACACCCAGTTTAAAAGCTTGGGGGACTTAAACTTTTGCCTGGAACTTTGAGCACTGGAAGGTAATAAGAAGTCAGCTGTTGTGAACAGCTAAAAATGTGCTCGCTCGCTCTCGCTCTCTCCAATAGACCAGCGGCTCTCATTGTGTGACTTTCCCATTAACATTTAATGGAACTACTTTAAAACAATTATCCTATATCAGTGTTCTCCAAGCTTGGGTCCCCAGATGTTTTTGTCCTACAACTCCCAGCATGCCCCAGCCAGCGTCGCTGGCTGGGGCATGCTGGGAGTTGTAGGACAAAAACATCTGGGGACCCAAGCTTGGAGAACACTGCCCTATATTATTCCATACCCTGCTGCGGTTTGTAAAGTGCTGTAATATTATTCAGCATGGTCCAGCTATAACTAAGCACTTTTAACTGTCATTGATTACAATGGGAGGGGGTGGATAAAGGACATGCCTAAGGACCATAAATAATAATAATAATAATAATAATAATAATAATAATAATAATAATAATAATAATAAATTTTATTTCTTACCCGCCTCTCCGTCTAGATCGAGGCGGGGAACAACAAAAATATAAAATACACAATACATACTATTAAAACATCTTAAAACATATTAAAAACATCATAAACAACATCATTAAAACATCATTAAAACATCGTAAAAACATCGTAAAAACATCTTAAAGGCAACCTAAAATTCCGCCGGATAGGCCTGCCAGAAGAGATCAGTCTTTATGGCTTTTTTAAATTCCAAGATACTGGTAAATTGACGAATCTCCTCCGGCAGGCCATTCCATAATCTGGGAGCAGCAGAAGAAAAGGTCCTCTGGGTAATACTTGTCAGCCTAGTTTTGGCTGACTGAAGCAGATTCTTCCCAGAGGACCTGAGTGTGCGGGGCGGATTGTATGGGAGAAGGCGATCCCGTAGGTAGCCTGGACCCAAACCATGTAGGGCTTTAAAGGTAATAACCAACACTTTATACTTCGCCCGGAAGTATAATTCAGTGGTAGAGCGGATGCTTTGCATGCAGAAAGTCCCAGGTTCAACCCCTGATGTCTCCAGTTGAGAAAAACAAAAGGATCAGGTAGCAGCTGATGGGGGAAAGACTCTGTCTGTCTCTCTCTCTCTCTCCCCTGACATCCTGGAGAGCCACTTCCAGTTTCAGTACACAATCCTGCGCTAGATGGACAAACAGACTGAACTGACTGGATAGAAGGCAGCTTCCTATGGTTCTGTGTGCTTGATTCCTCCACTGATACCAGTGGCTGGGTTCAAACAACACGATAACCCACACTCAGGGGTTGAGTATGGGTTGAGTGTGCGTTGTCGTTGAAGCATGGGTTGTCGCTGAAACGTGGGTTATCATGTTGTCTGAATCCAGCCAAGATATCAGACCATGGTGAACAACCCACAGTTCACAACCTGACAGCAGACCATGGGTTCTCTTCATGGGTTCTCCATGGTTAACAAGCCATGGCTTGTTAGCGCAGCTGGATTCAGACAACACAATAACCCATGGTTCAGCAACAACCTGTAAACCCTTGAGTGTGGGTTATCGTGTTGTCTGAACCCAGTCAGTGTCACTTAAATGGGGATAATGTCCGTAGCGTACAGGTTCTAGGATCTCAAAAAGAAAAAACCCCTAACTAAGACTGGTGAAGCCTTTCTGTGACCTCAGAGCCAGTAAGCCAATGGCAGCCAGAGGGGCTGTGGCAGATATGCATGGGCAAAGCCATTCAGTCATTGAGGAAGAGGTGATCGAGAAATATGCAAGGGAGGTTCAACTCTCAGGACATTCCCTTTCTGCTACAAATATAACTGTAAGACCAGTTCAAGTATGAGATCCCTAAAACTTCAACTCACTAAATGCTTGCTTTTAAGTTGCCCTCTGTACCTCTGTGGACTAGAACACTGGCAGGCAGAGGGAGTTCCACAAAACCAGGACCACTGCTGTTCTAACTAAGATTTCTTGGCCTCTCCCTGCTTTGGCTATAAACGAGTTCTGCAACCCTAGAGGACAACAGCCTTCTTCAGGCAATTGCCAAAGGGTGATGCCTGGGACCAGCCCTACCATAAGGCAGAGTGAGGTGGTTTCCTCAGGCAACACGTGCTGAGAGGTGACAGCAAAGTGTTGTAGGAGAGAACTACATGCCCCATGGCTTGGCCTGTGCCCCCTAAGCTGCCTTGCTTCATTCAGGTGCGATGTAGGACACTGTCCCACCATCAGTGTTGAAGAAAGATTAAATCACCAGTCCGGCAGGCTTTTGTACATGAATGGGAGCAGCCGCCATCTTGTTCTTGGCCTCAGGCAGCAAAATGTCTAGGGCCAGCCCTGGCGATCCCTAAGGGCACCACCCTTTGGGGGACCTTCAAGTATGTTTGAGAAGAGTCCTTTGGAGCTTAGAGGATAGTGGTGTGGAGTTTCTTTCATTGACTACAAAATGGCAGGGGAGGGATAGGTTATAAGATTTGGGGAGTGGTGGGTAACAGGAGAATGCTGCCCCATAATGAAGGCTGAGGAATTGGAATTGGAAGGCGGGGATGAAAGAAGAAGTTAATGTTGTTGTTTTTTAAAAAATGTAAAACTCTTCAAGGGCCTGATGGTCAAAGAACAGGATATCTTTTTTTTGTCTTATATCTCTGTCTGTCTAAGTAAGCAAGCTGTTATTCACTTCTGTTTTCAGTATCACCAGAATGCATTCTATGACACTGTGAAGACGGGGTACACCATCGGGCACAGTTTGTCTCTCGTTGCTCTGACGGTGGCCATGATTGTTCTGTGTTTTTTCAGGTAACAGGAAAACTGTGAAGGGAGGAGGAAACTAGAGGGTGAGGGAAAGGCGTTGGCTTCTTCCTTGGCTCTAGGAAAGCCCCCTGCACACTATGATGTGGTGAACCAGTGGGGTGTTCTGGTGGGCAGAGCAGTAGACTTGGACCAGGGTTCAAAGGTCCACTCAGACATGAAGCTCAGCAGGTGACCTTTATGAAATTATTGTCTCTCAGACTAACCCACCTCACAGGGTTATTGAGAGAAGAAATGACAACATGAAAATAATAATAATAATAATAATAATAATAATAATAATAATAATAATAATAATACATGCATGGTTAGCATGCATCATGCGGCAGCAAAAAATCACACCAGTTTAGCAGGGCAACAAGGTGCGCAGGGAGCGCATTCCTTGCACCACAGCAGAATCACGCTTCCATGTGGCTTCAAGGAGCATGATTCTACTTCCTTGCAAAATCGCCACAATTTTAGCTACCGCTGCCGTGCCAAATTCAGCCAGGTGTGTGTGTGTGTGTGTGTGGTGGGGCACAAACACAGCCAGGGCAGGACTTAGGGATGGCAGAGAAATCCACAATGGATTCAAATGAGTTTGGATTTCTACGAAGACAACCTGAGGATTCCAGAGCTTCTTCCGAGCCATGCAGATCGTCGGGCGGACTTGCGGACCAGTTTTATACTTTCCAGAATTGTACGCAAATTTAGTCATACAAAAGTACTATATATATATTTAAAATAAAAAAAAAAACATCAACCAAAAATGTGCATTTGCCCCCATAGGCTAAAGCATGAAAATGCAGATTTTGGGGGTGTTTGGAAGCGCGCATTTGCGCAAGGGCACACTTTCCAAGGCGAACGCAAGTTCAGGACGTTGAGAAAGATCCGAGTCCGCCAGTGAGCAGACAATGGAACAGAAGACCCCTGACAATCCACGGGACTCAGACAGAATGGGTTTAACAGAATCTGTACATGCTTAGTGCGGGTGCATGTGACCCACACTCTGTCTGTCGCCCGCCACACCTGATTTATTATTTCATTTGCAGAAGTTCTGTATCGCCTTTCAGTAGCTCCAGAGCGGTGTATGATCCATCTCATAAAAGCATTTATGTCTCTGTAAAAGTGGCATGAACCTAGACCACAAAACAGTGTAAATGTGCCCTCGGGCACCTTTTGGGAAGGCTTGGGGGAACCCTCACCAAAACCGGCAAGGCTGGCAAGCGCTGAAAATTTATATCAGTTGGATACCACTTTGTCTGTCCTGCCTTCTCCCAAAGAATCCTAGGAACTGTAGCTTAGTCAAGCGCTACGAGTTTTTGTTTGTGTTACTGCATTTATATCCCGCCTTTCCTCCAAGGAGAAAGCCAGTCACTGACTCTCAGCCTAACCTACTTCACAGGGTTGTCGTGAGGATAAAATGGAGAGAAAGGGGAGGATTATGTAAGCCGCCTTCGGTTCCCTGCAGGAAAAAGGGTGGAATATAAATATTATTAAGAAGAAGAAGGCAACGAAGACGACGAAGCAGCAGCCCAAGGCAGTGTACGTGGTCCTCTTCCCGAAGTCCTGCCTGAGTTATGGATGCTTTGACACTTGGTGCTCCCGATCTTAATTAACACCTGCTTCGGTATTTCAATGCTGCAGGGGTGCAGGGAAGGCACTCCTGTTCTTCCTTTGGGTCGGTAATTTTAATCCTCACAACAACCCTGTGAGGTAGGTTAGGCTGAGAGTCAGTGACTGGCCCAAAGTCACCCCATGAGCTTCATGGCCAAGTGGGAACTAGAACCTGGATCTCCCGAGTCCCGGTCCAACACTCTCACCACTACTCATGCTCTATAAACCATAAAATGATCTCATCATGTCTCCACGTGGCTGTTGCTGCAGCCCTCACTCATTCTGGGAATCCCCTTCCCTTCCCTTCCCCAGAGTGAAGTAGCCGGGTCATCATCCTTGCTTGAGACTCCAGGTGACCAGAGGTTACAGGGTCCCTAGGCCTGCCTCACAAAACTAGGAGCTCCACTGTTCCGCAGGAACAGTGCAGCTGTGCCCTACCAGAGTGATCCTCCAGAACAGATTGCCCACAGTGGCCAAAGGAGACAAGGACCAAAGAGTTGGGCTCTCTCACTCTCCATTTGGGAACCCTTTCCAAATGCTGCTTTCTCCTCTCTCTTCCCCCTCTAGGAAGCTGCACTGCACCAGGAATCACATCCACATGCACCTCTTCATGTCTTTCATCATGAGAGCCATCGCCGTCTTCATCAAGGACATCATGCTCTTTGAGAGCGGCGAGTCGGACCACTGCTACGTGAGCTCGGTCAGTCGTGGCTTCCGTCACGCGCGCCCTGAGGGGCTCCCCTCCTCTCAGTTCTTGTGCGCTCCACTTCCCTTCCTCACAGCTTAACCCAGCCTTCCTCAACCTCCAGATGTGTTGGGCCATGCTGGCTGGGGATGATGGGCATGAGAGTCCGACACAGGTCGGAGGAGGCTGGCTTGACCAGCCATGCGCGTGACTGCTCTTGCTGGACCAACCCTTTTGTCCTCTTCCCGAAGTCCTGCCTGAGTTATGGATGCTTTGACACTTGGTGCTCCCGATCTTAATTAACACCTGCTTCGGTATTTCAATGCTGCAGGGGTGCAGGGAAGGCACTCCTGTTCTTCCTTTGGGTCGGTAATTTTAATTGTGACTCGTTTGAAGGGCTAACGGCCTTATCGCTACGCAATGACTCACTCCTGGGCAAGTTGGCTCTTCTCTCCCCTCCCTTGCAGTACAAGAGGCTCCCTGTATTATGATCCTCTGCCGCCCGCTACCCTGTGTGAACTGAGATGCACATCGATGAATCTGGGTCGACACCCGCAGCAGAATGAGGCAGGAACAAGGTGGCAGAGTCCTGACGTCTTAAGGCTTAAGAGATGAAAGGGATCGTACCACTTCAGCTGGGAGGCAGGAGTGGCATTTTTGAATGCTTCCCTGCACACACGGAGCCAGGCTTCTGCAGGGCTCGGCAGCAAGCGGGGGGGCTAGTGTCATAATCCACGTTATTGGATTATAATCTATCCAGGATAGTTTAGCCAGGGTGGCTCAGGCCTAGCCTCAAGACTGGATGATTGTGATGCGCTCGGCTACCCTTGGGCTTGGTCCGGAAGCTGCAGTGGGTGCAGAATGCAGTGGCGAGGCTGCTAACTCAGGCCTCTTTCTGACAGCAAGTTACACCCTTGCTAAAAGAACTGCACTGGCTGCCCATATGCCACCGGGGCCAAGTTTAAGGTGTGGCTCAAGCTGGCTCTGAGCGTGGAAAGCTAAGCAGGGTCAGGCCTGGTTATGACTTGGATGGGAGACCCCCTCCTCTAGTTTCCTGCACTGAGCAGGGGGTTGGACTCGATGGCCTTGTAGGCCCCTCCCAACTCTATGATCTAAGAATCTGTGAAGTGTTGTTGTTTGTTTGTTTGTTTGTTTGTTTGTACTATTTCTATACTGCTAAATATTAAGAAAAATCCCTAAGTGGTTTCCATATAAATATTCAAATCACATTTAAAAAACAATTTTAAAGACAATATAATTACAACAACAACAACAACAACAACAATAATAATACATAATAATACACAGCAGTACAGGAGCAGTAAAAATGAGACAGCATGGTTAATTTAATTATGGACCAGGGAAAGCCTGGGTGAACAGGCACATTTTCAGGAGGCATTTAAAAGATGCCAAATTTTCTGCCTCCCAAGATACACGAGGGAGTTTTTTCCACAGGGTGGGTGCCACTACCGAAAAGGCCTGCTGTCGAGGTATTGCATGGCGACATTCCAATTATTTTGCAATGACCAGCAAGGCCTCCTCTGATTATCTTAATGGTCAGCTGGGTATATATAAGGGAAGGCAGTCTTCTAGGTATCCTCGTCCTAAGTTGTTTAGGGCTTTGTATGACAATGCTGTAACGTTGTTAACATAAAATGATCTCAGCATTTCCCCACATGGCTGTTGCTGCAGCCCCCACTCATTCCAGGTTGTCACAAAGAGGAGGGCCAGCATCTCTTCTCTATCACCCCAGAGTGCAGAACCCAGAATAATGGGCTCAAGTGACAGGAACCCAGATTCCACCTGAACATCAGGAAAAATTTCCTGACTGTAAGAGCAATAAGACAATGGAACCAACTACCTAGGGAGGTGGTGGGCTCTCCCACACTGGAGGCATTCAAGCAAGGTGCGGCTGGACAGCCATCTGTCAGGGATGCTTTGACTTGGATTCCTGCATTGAGCAGGGGGTTGGACTCGATGGCCCTGTAGGCCCCTTCCAACTCTACTTTTCTATTATTCTATATTGTTAGGCCTCATCTTGAGTACTGCGTCTAGTTCTGCGTACCACACTTCAAGAAGTATGTAGAAAAACTGAAACGGGATCAGAGGAGGGCAACAAAGATGATCAGGGGACTGGAAACAAAGCCCTATAAGGAGAGACTAAAGTAATTGGGCTTGTTTAGCCTTCAGAGGAGAAGACTGAGGGGAGATACGATAGCCCTCTTCAAGTACTTGAAGGGTTGTCACACAGAGGAGGGCCAGGATCTCTTCTCGACCATCCCAGTTTGCAGGACACGGAATAATGGGCTCAAGTGACAGGAAGCCAGATTCCGCCTGGACATCAGGAAAAACCTCCTGTTAAGAGGAATATGACAATGGAATCAACTACCTAGGGAGGTGGTGGGCTCTCCCACTCTGGAGGCATTCAAGGTGCAGCTGGACAGACATCTGTGAGGGATGCTTTGACCTGGATTCCTGCATCGAGCAGGGGGTTGGACTCGATGGCCTGGTAGGCCCCTTCCATCTCTACTATTCTATGATATGAAGCCCTAAACAAGTCAGCACCAGGTTACCTTAGAGACCTCCTCACTCCTTATGTTCCTGCCCGATCTCTGCAATCATCTGAGGGAGCACTCCTGAGGGTGCTGCATGCTCCCGAGGTTTGCCTCAGGAGCACTTGCAGTGCAGCGTTCAGTGTCTCAGTAGTAGCCGCCCTCTGGAACTCATAACCAGTTGTCATTCGTTCCAATATGCAGATACCTTCTCAAGACCCATCTCTTCACACAGGCTTTCCCTGAAGGGTGACCCTGCCAGCCATGGTCTGGAGCAGTGTTCTCCAACCTTGGGTCCCCAGATGTTTTTGGCCTACAACTCCCAGCATGCCCCAGCCAGCGTAGCTGGCTGGGGCATGCTGGGAGTTGTAGGCCAAATCAAATCAAATCTTTATTACGGTCCAAGACCAGCATAAACAGACAACAGATACACAAAATTTGTACAATACCAAGTTTTAGGCTGTCCTTCAGTAAACCATATCAGGATGGCATACAATAAAAACAAAATATCAGTATAAAATCACACTTAAATATGAGGAAGACAGAGCAGGGTTTTGGCCCTTTCTCACAGCTTCAGACAAGGCCTAAGAAGTTATAAGTGTATGGCGTGTTCTTGTAGCCAGAAAGCAAAATTTGGCAACCTTATATGTTATAGAAGGGTCTCTGTCCGCAAGTAAATGCATGGTGTAAAATTCATCAGTGTTACCTGGAAAATCATGTAACAAGGGATGGATCAAGTTTGACCGGGCATCTAAGTAGAACAAGCAGTATAAAAGGACATGTGTAATTGTCTCTGTCTCCCCTGAGTCACATGGGCACAGCCTCTGAGCGACTGGTATATTTTGGTATTTGCCTTCTAGAAACTTTGAGGGGAGAGCATTATAGCGAGCCCTAGAGAATGCCCATCTATATTTATAATAGGTAAGAGAACTTAAATAAGCCGCAGGCCCTCTATTCTGTATATCTCGGGGGGAGCGGTAAATATATATGCTTTGACTTAAGTCATTTTGAAGTTCTATATCCCAGATCTGTTGTTTTATAATATCTTTTGCTTTCTCCAATCCTAAATTTAGCAAATATTCAGGAGAGAGACCATATGAGTGCAATTTGTTATCTATGGTGTTCCACCATTTTGTTTGGTAATTATCTTGTAATATTAGGGGGAGCAACCCAGTTGGAGTCAAATTAAGTTTAAGCCAATAGGATAAGGTGGTTTGCCACACAATAGCTTCAATTCTGAGTAATCCACTCTCCATTCGCAGAACCCCATTTGGGATGCATCTGGGCGTCAAAAATAGTGACCTTAGGAAGCCCGATTGTATTTTTTCGTACGTAGCTAAATTTGAAAAAGAACCCAATTGTGCTCTGTATAGCAGTTGCGCTCTCGGTTTTGCCAGAAACAATTTAATTGCAGCTGGAATGAAATTCCCTCCCCGCGACCGGAAAAACCTCAGGATTGCCGCTGTGCTTTTCTTGGCAAGTGTGGAAGCATATTTAACCTGTGCAGTTTTCCTTCTAGAAGCTTGGAAAATGACACCTAGATACTTGAAACAGGTGACTTGTTCTATATAATTGTTATCTATGCGCCACCTGTGGGTCTTAGTACTATTGGAAAAAATCATGATCTTAGTTTTAGAATAGTTGATTTGTAATCGATCCTCCTTGCAGTGTTGGGCTAGAGCCTTTAAGGCTCTTCTAAGTCCTATTTGGGTCAAGGAGAGGATAACGGCATCGTCAGCATAAAGCAGTATAGGAGTCTTTTGTTTGCCATTTTGGGGGCATGTATATCTAGGCCTTGAAGCCGTTTGATTAAGGAATTTATATATATATTAAACAGATGGGGGGCCAATATACAGCCTTGCTTGACTCCCTTGTTTACTGCAATTGAATTAGAAAGCTGACCATCACGATTACATCTCACTCTGAGTCTTGTATTATTATACAGTTTGAACATCAGCAATAGTAGACGTTTGTCAATTGTAGAGTTTTTAAGTTTGTCCCATAAAAATGGTCTGGAGATCGAATCAAATGCCGCTTTGAAATCTACGAAGGCTGCATATAGACGAGAACTGGTATTGTGGGTGTATTTTTCTGCTAGATCAGTGATGGCGAACCTATGGCACGGGTGCCACAGCTGGCACGCAGGGACCTCTCTGTGGGCACTTGAGCCATTGGTCACCAGATCGCAAAAAGACTGTCCCCTTCTGCAAAACACTAATGATTTTGTTCTTTCTCACAGTGTGGAACAGAATGATTTCATTCTAGAATTCCTGCTACAGAATTCTTTTCTACATTGTTATCACATTTAAAAGATTTTGAAGAATGATGCACAGAGCATGGCTTGGATGTAAAGCCCTAACAGTTGACCTGAGTGCTGCTTGTGTTGCTCTCAAACTAACTGAGTATGAGCCAAGGTTTGACAAATTATCAGTATGCATGCAATAGCAAAAATCACATTAATTGTGCAAAAGCATGCCCAATGCAAACTTTTACCTAATGCAGTGTTTGCAGTCCAAGACATGTGTTTGCAGTCCAAGACATAAAGTGTTTAAAATGTGTTAAGCACATTTAGTTTTCTTGTTTATCTTGCTCATCCTAGTACAGGTTGACTTTTACTTTTACTAATCCGACACCTGTAGAAGCAGGGAAAGGACCCGGGCTGGGGTAAAGCTTGCCCCATACAATTTCAGTCTGGCATATAATCATGTTACAAGTTGAGAATCCCTTATCCAAAAATATATGTGCCTAAATATTTAAAAAGTTTGCATAAATTCCCTTCAGGCTATGTGTACAATGTAGTACTATAATAATTTTTTGAGTTGATTTTTTTTTTGAACAAAAAACTGTTTGTATCATTGAAAGCTCTGTTGTTGTGTTTTTCTTTTAAGACAAAAGATGTTAATTAGTTCGGACAACTGTATGAGTTGTTTTTCTAAAACTAAAACCTCGGTTTTCAGGTTTAATTGCAGTGTTGGCACTTTGAAATAAATAAGTTGGTTTTGGTGTTGCAGTTTGGGCACTCGGGCTCAAAAAGGTTCGCCATCACTGTGCTAGATGCTGCAAGATCAAGCAGTGATCTAAGGTAGATCTTCCTGCCCTAAAACCTGCTTGCTCATCCTCAAGAATGTTCTCTTCTTCTATCCATTCACATAGCTTCCAACACAAGTGTCTTGCATATAATTTGCTGATAATGTTTAAAAGGCTTATGGGTCTGTAGTTAGCTGGGTCATTCCTATCACCTTTTTTATAGATTGGGATAATAATTGCTACTCCCCAATCATTAGGAATATGTGCTGTCTTATCTATATATGTAAACAGTGATGCCAGCATAGAAGACCACTGTAGGCCAAAAACATCTGGGGACCCAAGGTTGGAGAACACTGGTCTGGAGTATACAGTGGACTGTGGTGTTTTATTGCTCATCAGTTTTTGTTTATTACTGTGGAGTTTTATTGTTCTGTTTTTATTGTTGTTTGGAGAGTAGTGATATGGCAAGGTTCACCACTTTTTCCCCCAATATATTTTTCATTGTGAATTTCACCAAAACAAGACGCTTTGATAACTGTGGAAAGCGGTATATACATTTGAATTATAAGTCATAAACAAATTAAATACAGTAATACCTTGGATTGCAAGTAACTCGGTTTGAGAGTGTTTTGCAAGACAAGCAAATTTTTAAATATTTATTCTAAAAATGTTGACTTGATATACTAGCGACGTCTTGCAATACAAGTACTGTAGTACGGCTTAAATTAAAAATCTCTGTACAAATTTTTTGGGGGAATTTCGTTTTGATATAAGAGTGTTTTGGATTACAAGCACGTTTCCGGAACAAATTATGCTCTCAATCCAAGGCATGACTGTAACTGTTTCAAAGAATTAATTGATTAATTAACTAACGAACATTAATGTATATGTGGCATAGTGGTTAGAGTGCTGGGACTCGGGAGATCTGGGTTCGAGCCCCCACTCAGCCATGAAGCTCCCTGGGTGACTTTGGGCCAGTCACTGACTCGCAGGCTCACCTACCTCACAGGGTTGTTGTTGTGAGGATAAAATGGAGAGGAGGAGGAGGGGGATTATGTAAGATGCCTTGGGTTCCTTGCATGCTGGGAGTTGTAGGCCTTTTTTTCTTGTCTAAACTTGCATAGGATTGTGCCTTAAATCTTTAGCACAATGAAAACAGGTCATTATAAACAGTAAAATGTTTAAACGGCGATGTAGTTTCAAAGGCCAAATGGAAAAGATGCATTTTCGCACCCTTTCTAAGGCCAAGAGAGTGGGGACCAATTGTCGTTCTCGGGGGAGCACATTCCACAGTTTGGGGGCAAACACGGGAGAAAGCCCTTTTCATGTGCGCTCGACAAACGGGCCTCTGCGAGTAGGGATGTCCTCAGGAGGATCCCCTCATGAAGATCTTAATAATCGTGCAGGTTCGTAGCAAGACAGGAGGCGGTCACAGAGATAGCCAGGTTGTAAGCCATTTAGGTCTTTAAAAGTTAAAACCAACACCTTGAAATTGACCCCCAGAAAGCAACTGGCAAGCAGGGTGGCTGGTGACTCCTTTGTCCGTGGGGCTCCTTATCCGTTGCAGCCTTTATTCTGAGCTTTATAGGAGCTTGCCATGGTGCTCCGTGGTGGTAAACCTATTTTGGGGATGGGGTGCAGCACCGTGGAGTGCGGGTTTTTTCAAGACTGCAAACAGTGCAGTTTTTTCAAGACTGGTGTAATATGGTCCCGATACCATGCATCGGTTACCAGCCTCGCCACCGCATTTTGCACCCAACAGAGCTTCCAGACTCTCTTTAAGGGTGTCCCCATGTAAGAGTTCTCCAAGCTTATATCCATACACTACCCGTTTAACTGTCTGTCATGGCTTTCCCCAAGGAATCCTGGGAGTTGCTGTCCGGTGTAGGCCAAGCAAGATGGGATGGTGACAGGATTGTGTGGCAAGATAAACTGCATTGGTGCAGGAGGAACTGAAGCCTTCCCCCCCCCCCCCATTGATGGATGTTAAAGCTGTTTTTTCTCCCAGCAAATTAAACCTGGAAGGGGGGGCGGGGGATGGAAAAGCATTTCAGGTGAAAAGCTTCCCTCAGCACCCGTCTAGTTCTGGGTACCACACTTTAAGAAGTATGCAGAAAAACTGAAAAGGATTCAGAGGAGGGCAACAAAGATGATCAGGGGACTGCAAACAAAGCCCTATGAGGAGAGACTAAAGTAATTGGCCTTGTTTAGCCCTCGGAGGAGAAGACTGAGGGGAGATACGATAGCCCTCTTCAAGTACTTGAAGGGATGTCACACAGAGGAGGGCCAGGATCTCTTCTCGACCATCCCAGTTTGCAGGACACGGAATAATGGGCTCAAGTGACAGGAAGCCGGATTCCTGCTGAACATCAGGAAAAACCTCCTGACTGTCAGAGCAACACGACAATGGAACCAGCTACCTGAGGAGGTGGTGGGCTCTCCCACACTGGAGACATTCAAGGTGCGGCTGGACGGCCATCTGTCAGGGATGCTTTGACCAGGAATTCCTGCATCGAGCAGGGGGTTGGACTCGACGGCCCGTCCCCATGCTGTGCCTGAAAGTTTCCCTTCCACCCCCCGTTTAATAGTGACTTGGCAACAGGCCCAGTTCTAACATACAACTCTAATTTTGTTTGTTTGTTTATTTTGGGTGTTTCTATCCGGGGGCCCTTCAGTAAAATTCCCAGGGCCGCTTGCAACATTTTCCAACACGATGAAACAAATTAGAAACATGTGCATGAGGATACACAAGAATCTATTTTAAAAAAGAAAAGAAAACCTGCCGGATCATTAGGAGCCCTAAAAGAAACAAGACGCCCAGCCAAGATGAAACAGATCACATTGAATTAAAAGGCCTGAGAATTTTATTTTACTTAAAAAAAAATTTTTTTTTTTTAAAAGACGCACAAATTATATCAAGATCAGGTGCCAGGCAAAGCTTTCTGCTGAGAACATTCCCACACAATCAGAGAGCCCATCACTCCAGACGCCATCCCTCATGCGTTAGATCGGGTTTGCAGAACCCCTTTCAGCCTGGGGGCCGAACTGCATTTCGGAGACGCTCTCGGGGGCTGCATTCCAGCGGCGGGCGGGGCCAAAGGCAGAGGGGGCGGAGCAAAAGGCAAAAGGGGGAGGGCCAAAAGTGCCAGCATGTTTTCGCTGAAAGCATCTCCTGCCAGTAACTCCGCCTCAGGAGAGACATTTCAACCTTTTAGAATGGGGGCAAAAGAGGCACAAAAGCCAGGAGATCATCCAACAGTTGGGGGAAATGGAGCGAGGCCAGGAGAAGGGGTGTGTGGCTGTCTAGGGGCTCCCCAGGAAGGCCAGATTGGCTCCCTGAGGTTCTGCACCCCTGCCTTAGACGAAAGAGGATCATGGCGAAGGACTTCGGATGAATATCTTCGTGTACGGACAGGCATTTGTGTACGGACAGGTGATCTTCCGGGTCAGGGGTGTGCAGAAGGGAGATCTCCAGATGATTTGGGGGCTTCAACTCCCAGCATTCCTGGCCATTGGCCACGCTGGCGGGGGCTTCTGGGAGTTGAAGTCCAAAATCACCTGGCAATCTCCCTCCTGCCCTAGGTACCCTGGTCCCTTACTAAGGAGTAAGGGAGAAGAGGATAATCTTACAAGGTTTTTCCATCCCCTTAGGAAAACTCCGGGCTGCGCAACCGTGGACTTGGCAAGCCAGCCTTCTCTTTAGAAACAAGCGTAACAGGCTAAATTGAGCGTGGACCGTGTCATTCGTCTGGCCCGTGTCTCTCCCCTTTGTTTTGCATCCAAAAGAGCTTCAGAAACTAAAGCCTTTCAAAGGTTTACCTCCCTTTGCTCCTCGCCACCCCTCCCCGTGTTTTCCGCCGGCTGCCAAAAGCAATTAAGCCTGAAACTCAGCGCAGAATTGATGAGGTCCCTTGGCACTCGTGGGCAGCAAGAGGCATGATGGGTAGAGGAGCGTTTCTCCTCCAGAGCACCTCAGGGCCGGTTTGTGCAAACGGGACCGTGTAAAAACAGCATTGCTGGCGGCGGCGGCGGGAGAGCTGAGGTGGGGGCATGGGAGGCTGAGTGACTCCTGTGTCAGTGGGGCTCCTTATCCGTCGCAGGTTTTATTCTGAGCTTTATAGGAGCTCTCCATGGTGGTGAACCTGTTTGGGGGTCGGAGGTCAGGTTCATGGATAGCTCCCGTAAAGCTCAGAATAAAACCTGCGATGGATAAGGAGTCCCACCGACATAGCTGCACAAACACACGCGTGCACGCACACACCTCTCTCTTAGCTGCCACACAACTAGGAGATGAGTCCGGAGCCCCATTCCACTAGGCATGGCTGAGGAGAAGCCCTACCCCCTACAACAAGGATGCAGAGGCTCAGGGCCAACCTGGCCAACCTATGTGCCAGTCTGGTCCTCTCGGATTCCCAGATGGCCACACCCCCTTCCCCTAGCCCAACCCACTTTCCCCCGAATGCTGATTGTTTGGGGCTTTCCTGGTTTTTCTGTGGGTTCCCCCCCCCCCATTTGGAAAAGTTGAAACACCGCTCCTAAAACTTCATTTTGGGCAGGAAGAGCTTTCGGGTGAAATCAGCAGGTGTTGTTGGTCCCGCCCCTTTTGACTTCAGCCCGGCCCCGAAGAGCTGATCCAAAATGGAATTTGGCCCTTGGGCTGAAAGAGGTTGGACACCCCAGGGCTAGAGAATACTTCTCTGCTGCGGGGCCGGGCGGTTGAAGCTGGATCCCTGAAACTCTCTGCTCCTGACTGTCTGGGAAAGCTACACCGGGGTTGATTAATTTTCCGTCAGAATTCATGAGAAAACCAAATTTTGGGTGCGCAGGCTTCTTTGTTTCATCCTCCAATATCCTGCACGATGAACGATCTGCTGCAATCTCGTCGTCATAAGCGGATACCACTTTGCTCTTAATGAGAAAATCCAACACTTGGCAAGATATCAGACTTGTTTACATGAATTTGTTAAAACTCCCACAAGCCCAATAAGTTTTATTTCCCCCCCCCCATTAAAAAAACAACAGACGGAGTAAACTGTTCTGTGCAAAAGAGGGGGTGGGTTATATGGAAGGAAGGTGCACTGACCAACTTCCGGCTGTTCCCAACTTTGATTCTCAGACCGCGATCCTATGCATCCTTACCTGGGAGTACACTCCACTGAACTCAGTGGTGCTTACCTCTGAGTAAACGTGCATCAGTTCAACTTCTGAAAACAAAGCAGAAAAGGATATCAAGCATCTGTGTGATGCCTGCCGAAATTAGAAATGCAAACCATCGTGCAAAACTGCTGGCCTGAAGTAGGAACTCCATCAAAGAAAAAGAAAGGATTACGCAGCTTCTGCTCACTTCTTTTCTTCACTCTCTTATTTCTTTTTTGCTTATAGTAGGGGTGGGCAATGTCGGGCGGTCCAGGAGCCCATTCGTCCCCACCGCTGGACCCCTCGTGGAGCGTGCACATATCCCCCACCGCCACTCCATGTAGCAGCAGCAGAAGCAAAAAAAAAAAAAGTTAAATGGCAGTTTGCCATAGCAGCTGTGGAGGAGGCATACTGAGGACAAATTTAGCTTCCGGACAAGCTAAATTTGACCTTAGTAAGCCTCCGTAGTGGTTTGCTACCAATTTATTTTTTAAAATCTGACTTGGGGGAGGGGATAGTGGGATTCCCACTGGGGAGCGGGCCACGTGTGGTCTGCAGACCGCATTTTGCCCACCCCATGGCCTGTGGCTCACGCTGGCTCAACTTGTCTGAGCGTGGAAAGCTAAGCAGGGTCAGGCCCGGTTATTACTTGGATGGGAGACCCCCTCCTCTAGTTTCCTGCATTGAGCAGGGGGTTGGACTCGATGGCCTTGTAGGCTCCTTCGAACTCTTTGAAATCTATGAAATCTATGGCATCTGATCCTTTGCAGTCAGGGCCAGTGCTACCATTAGGCCAACTAGGCGGCTGCCTAGGGCGCCGGGCTAAAGGGGGTGCCAGGAGCATAGGGCTGGAGGGAGGGAGGGCTCAAGTGGGAAGAGGGGGGGTGCTAAATATCTGATCTTGCCTAGGGCACCAAACTGCCTTGCACCGGCCCTGTTTGCAGTTCAAGCCAGCGGTTCGAAATGTTACATCTGAGTGACTGCAAAAGGGTTGCAGACCGAGAGAAAGGAATGTCGTCGCCCCCCCCCCTGCTTTTAAGCTGGGATCCCTGCTTGCGCCCGACTGATTAGCAAAGATAAGATGAAACATTCTCCCGCAGCACGCCTGGCCCGGCCTCCTGTATTTCCAAAGCGGCTGAATGCGAGCCTCTCATCCCAAACAAGAGCCAAACTGAAAAGCCGCCCCGGGCCTCGTCATGATCTTGTGTGATCGTCTCCTTCGCTCACCGGAACGAGGAGGTCCTGCCGCCAAAGCTAACCTGGTGAATGGATCTGTCGAGGCCGGTGTGTTTTATTCATAGATGCATTGCTGAACCCACAGATGGGCAACGGGCGTTGACTAGGGCTGACCCAGCACCCAGATTCCCCCACGCAAGCCTGCTGCTCGGTTGTCCGGTAGGCTGAGGGAGTGGGGTTATGATGGGGAATGATCCTTCCCATGCGCCATCCTTGCTATGTAAATCATGCCCTACCCTCCTTCTCCCACGTTCTATACAAGTCAAGAACGCTTGAATTGGGCGAGATCTTCCACTTGCGACGGCTCCAGGTTTTTGAGGGCCCTCTTGGGCGAGACACCCTGAGTCGACCTAGTTCTCTCACCTCCTCCTCCTCCTCCTCCTCTTTCTCCCCGCCTTTTTTGTAGGAAAAAAGGCGGGGTATAAATATAATAAATAAATAAATGGCTGCCACTTGCTTGCTTGGCAGGCAGGGAGCCAGTGAGCAAGAAGGCATCTCCTGCTCCTGCTCCTCACCACCACTGTTGAGCGAGAGGCCGGTGAGCGAGCAGGTTGTGTACTGGAAAAGGGGAGGGGCAAGTCCAGGGGACTCTTGCCAGTGGGCCCCTGCTTGGCCGTGGGCCCTCGGCAGGCGCCCGATCTTACCTACCCTTGATGCCGCCCCTGTCTTATACACACAGGCCAGAGGTGTGACGTAACGTTTGGATGGGCCTCCAGACCTTTGCACATAAGAAGAGCCCTGTTACATCAGTCCACAAGTTCACCGAATGCATTTGCGGCAGTCTGTTTCCGGCAGACGCAAAAACACGCGCTTCTTGGGAAGGCTACGCGGCGGACCTGTAGGCACAAACATCCCTTTCCCATCGTTGCCGTCCCCTTCCCACCACCACCACCAAAGCATCTGTAATCCATCAAATCTCTGAGCATGCAGATTCGATTTAATCCTCATGGCTTAATCGCCATGGATTGACCTTTTCTCCATTAATTTCCCTAATGCCCCCGTTAAAGCCATCCATCCCAGCGGCCATCGCCACACCTTGTGGCAGTGAGTTCCATAGTTCGATGCTTAAGAACGTAACACTGATCTGAGCGGTCGGGAAAATCCCCGATTGTCTTGCTCCTTCCACTGAGTGTTGTTATATTTACTTCACTTATTATATCCCTCCCCGCTTCCAAGGAGCTCAAAACAGCAGCCGTCCCAGCTGGCTGTCCAGAGGGAGCTGGGTTAGAGAGCTGCTGATTGAAGGCGGGGAGGGGAAGCGAGGCGAGGCGAAGGGGAAAGGGTGGGAGAAGGTGTCAAAATGGAACAGCCACTGGCACGAAACCACGCGATTGCAGAATGGACAGACCGGAATACAGAGCGGTCGGTCAAGTCTGCACTACCACGTTCAGGGGGAGGCTGGAAACCGGAAGGAGCTCGGGGCCAGCCGAGATGAGGTGCCGTTCCTGCAGTTAGCAATTGCGCACATGGCTTACTATTATTAGTATTTATTTATTTATTTATAACCCGCCCTTTCCCCCCCAATACTGGGACTCAAGGCGGCTTCACAACATTAAAATGTGTACAGTTAAAACACATAAATAGAAAAATACAAAAGTTAAAAATATAATTAAATCAGCAATAGTATTAAAATTATATAAAATAACAAAGCTATAACAGTGATAACTGTAACTATAAGAACAGTTTAACTAGAAAACAAGGAGAGGAATCGTGGTTATTATGTCATCACCACCAGCCATTCCAGCAGGCTGAACTGAGGGAGATGAGCCATTCCACCAGTCCTGCTTGAGAGACTTAATCTTTTCCCCCTCTTCCCTCCCCATCCCTTTTTCCTTGTGTGTCGTGTCTTTTTTAGATTATAAGCCTGCCACCCGGAACTGCCTTATTTTATTAATTTCATGTAACCCACTCCAGGAGCCTTTTTGGCTGAGCAGCATGATCAAAAAGTACTTTAAATAAATAAATATAAATAATAAATCAATATGGCTTCCCCCAGGAAGTCTTTGATGAAGACAGTTTATACGGCCAAACCTGCTTAGTTTCCACCGTAGATCAGCCTTATCTACCTTCAAAGCATTCTCGCTTCTGTACTATCTTACCCTTTTCTTGGCCACATACTTCTAGTTTTCTGGCTTTTGTAGCTAAATAGGTAAAAAATAAATAAATTAGGTTGTAAAAAACACGCACACACCGTCCCCTTTGATCTTGGAGACTTGCAGTGTTTCTCTTGGCAAACACGCGGTCTCGAAAAGGCACTCAAAACGAGTGTTACTGATTTGCAGGAATCACAGAATGGCCAGGACAATTGCCTCCATTCACGGCAGCTGACGGTGGGGATTATTCTATTTTTATCCGGCTTTCTAAACTTGATTTTATATGTTGGCTGAGGAGGTCGGTCTTGGCTGATATCCTCGAGCCAAGATCATCGAGTGCAGGAAAAAACTGAGCCAGAAGTTATCATGTAGAAGGTGGAGGGCGGGAGCTGGAGCAGAATGGCTGCACTGAAGTGGGCCTCGAGATACTCACAATTTTGAATCCTGCAACTAAGGCCAGCAAGTTGTTGAGGCAGAAAGGGCAGTATAGCATAGCAGTTAGGGAGTATGAGCCATAAGCTAGAAGTGCCCAGTTCAAAACTCAGTGGATCCATAGAATCATAAGAGTTTGAAGAGACTTCAAATGACATTTATTTATTACAGTATATTTATATTCTGCCTTTTTTTTCCTGCAAGGAACCCAAGGCGGCTTACATAATCCTCCTCCTCCTCCTCCTCCTCCTCTCCATTTTATCCTCACAACAGCCCTGTGAGGTAGGTTAGGCTGAGAGTCGGTGACTGGCCCAAAGTCACCCAGTGAGTTTCATGGCCGAGTGGGGACTAGAACCCGGATCCCCCGAGTCCCACTCTTACCGCTACACCATACTGTCTCTAGTCCAACCCCCTGCCGATGCAAGAAAATCTACAGCCGCTGCATCCCTGGGGCCTAGTTCTCATTGAGGAAGTAAACCTGTGTCCGGGCTGTTCCACTTCAGAATGCAGATGGCGGCTTGCGCTACTGAATCGCTCCTCTGCACACAAATATTCCCAGCGCTTAGGCAACTAACAGGGAGAACGGTTCAGGCATCGCTTTCTCCCTAATGTGCGACTTCCAACGTCACACCGCCCGCCTTGAGCAGGGCCTTGGATTCGATGACTTCCAGGAGCCCTTGCAACTCGTAACCTTCTCTGATTCTAACTCCAGAACTCAAATGAGCAATTCTGTAGATGAGCCTTTGGCCACTCCACTGGAATTCATCGTGCGAGGAAAAAGAGCCAGTGGTGACGATGAGGAGAGGGCATGAGGGGGGGGAACGGGGTCACGTCATGTCGCGAGTTCCATCCCACCAAACCTCCTGGCCGGTGTCTGTCCTCAAATGCCCTCGTGATGCTTCGCCTTCGGTGCTGTTTCGGTGCCATCCGACAAGCCCGGCTGACTTGGCACGTGAGCGCCTTGAGCCAACCGCTGACTGATAGCGGCTCCGTTTGATTTGGGCCGAAGAACAGCTCCTGCCTCCTTGCTCCCAAGCCTGCATCTTGACCTTCTGTCGGCTCCCCGTGGCTTCGCCTCCTGTTGCCTGGATGGTTTTCCTCTGCTTTTGCTCACTCGAGGTCTGCAGGCTTCTGAAAGCTGCAGAGGTTACGGAATGGCCTTTCTATCCCAGGGCAGGATATATGGAGGCCTTTTTCTGCCTTTCGGATTCACTCGGCCAGCCAAAAGCACCGCACTTTAGGACCTCCACGGTAGTTAGTACTGTTGTTGTTGCTACTATAAATAGCACCATGCATGTACGCAGCAGCACAGGCCCAGAAAGACCTCCACGATCAGTGGAGAGGGGAGACGGCAAAGGGAAATTATTAAAAGCCTAGGCAAGGGAAGCGGAGACACTGTAGAATTGGGTCAAGCAAGGGCCTAGGGATGTGCAAACCAGCAAATTGCGCAAACCACCTCGGAGCTCGTTCTGACTCATGTCCATACCAGACCGTGAACTTTCGGGGGGCGGGGGGGGTCTTTTCGCACAAGAACACGTGCATATTATCTGTGGGCATTTTTCCAAATGAACACATCAATTGTGCGCGTTTTGGCAGTGTACGCCTCCTTCTCCCCTTGGTTCAAGCACGTCCGCGCCCGTTTTCCAAGCGCGCACGTGTTTTCGTGCACCTTTTTTCCCAAGCGTATGCTTTTCTGAAAGGCTTCTGTTGTCGTCGTCGTCGTCCCACGGATTGCATTGCAAGCTCAGAAATGTATGCGGCTTCGACCGCCAATTGCGTTCAGTTCCGGAAGTTGTGAACTGGGTAGATTCTGGGCAAAAAAAAAACAAACTGAAATGAATTTCTCATACATCCCTAGCGCCGGGAAGGCATTCTTGACCAGAAAATGTTAGCCACCGCTTATGAGGTCTAATGGCCTGAAACAGCTCAGCTCTGTCTTATGCTCCTGGCGTGCCCCTTTTAGACGAGATTGGTGCTAAGCAGGAGATGGCAGCATCTTGCCAGGTGCTCCGCAGCACGCAGGGAATCAAGCCAAAGGCAGGCAGGATGGCTCCCTTGAATCCTCAGCAGACATTTGCACCTGGCCTGCTTTGTGCGTGTGTGCAAAGACCCTGGCTGTGTTGCCAGATAGGCAGAGTGCGCAATGCTTGCTCAGTACTGTGGCAGAGAAAACACAGAAGAGGGAATGGCCGATGGATCCTAGAGTGGATCTCATGGCTGAGTTCCCAGCCTCCTTTCCCTTCCAAATCTGACTGCGTTGCCAGTAGCCCTGGGTTCAGGCAACACGATAACCCACACTCAAGGATTCAGTATGGGTTGAGTGTGGGTTTTCATTGAACCGCGAGTTATCATGTTGCCTTGAACCCAGCTGCGCTAACAAGCCTTCGCTTGTTAACCACGAACAACCCTTGAAGAGAACCCGCGGTTTGTTGTTGGGTTGTGAACTGTGGGTTGTTTGTGGTTAACAAACCATGGTTTGTTAGTGTGGCTGGGTTCAGACCATATTATAACCCATTAATAGTATTCTGTAACAACCCACGGTTCCATGACAACCCGCACTCAATCCATACTCAACCCTTGAGTGTGGGTTTTATTTATTTATTTATTTATTTATTTATTTATTTATTACATTTATACCCCGCCTTTTTTCCTACAAGGAACTCAAGGCGGCTTACATAATCCTCCTCCTTCTCCTCTCCATTTTATCCTCACAACAACCCTGTGAGGTAGGTTAGGCTGAGAGTCAGTGACTGGCCCAAAGTCACCCAGTGAGTTTCATGGCTGAGCGGGGACTAGAACCCGGATCTCCCGAGTCCCAGTCCAACACTCTCACCACTACGCCACACTGGCTATCGGGTTATCTGAACCTGGTCTGTGCCTTGCAATAGGGGCATTACTGGGCTGGGCCCCATGGGGTCCTGGCCCAAAGCCTATTTCCCAGGGCACCATCTCAGCTCCCCAAAGCCCTGCATGTCCATTGGTGCCAATGGAAAGTTTTTTCTCTCAGCTTAATCGGCCTTCAGGGGGCAATCTTCAAGGGGGGGTTGAAGCTGGGAAAGGAAGGGTTAGCTCTCTCCTCCTTACATGCTCCAACAACTCCCCCCTCCAAAAAAAAAAAAAAAAAAGTCTTCTTGCATGGCAATTAAGCTTGGGGGGGGGGAGAAAACATTTTCCATGGGTTTGGGATGATCTAGGGCAGGGTGCTGCTTAATGGAAGAATTTGTTTTATTTGAAAATATTTGGATGAGAAATTCATTGTCGGGCTTTGCCTCCTGTGAAATTTAAATAAAGCCAAGCAATCATTTCTACTTGTAGCATATGCATCCGAGGTGGGCTTGACCTTAGCAAGAGAAAATGAGCCTGCCTCTTTCTCTTTCTCTTTCTCTTTGTGCCTGTCTGTCTTTGTATGCCACGTTTATTCTCTCTAAGGCTGGAGAGTTGAAAGGACTTTGAGAAAGGGGCTCGTCTTGGGCTGTGGACACTCACCCCTTGTCGCCTCTGGTCAAGAAGTTTTTCTGGGTTTCTGCATTGTTTTGAAACCCTGTTTCATCTAAGGTGACAATGGGATGAGGATAGTCCTGGGCAAGACCTTTCCTCCCCGCCCCCGCCCCCGACTTATTTTTGGATTGGCTCAGAAATACCTACCGTAAGTGAAACGATTTCCAAGCCAAGCCAAATTTAATTCTGTGCCCACATCAATTTTCCTACTCCCCCCCCCCACACACACACATGACAGGAATTAAATTAGTGTAACATAGAAAGATAGTCTTATCACCAAGTATTGCTATGATCAGAGAGCCAGTGTGGCGTAGTGGTTAGAGTCTGGGACTGGGACTCGGGAGATCCGGGTTCTAGTCCCCGCTCGGCCATGAAGCTCACTGGGTGACTTTGGGCCAGTCACTCACCGTGTTTTGCAACCAGCCATGCCCACCATAGCAGCCATTTTATGAATGGGCAAGCCCCCCAGGCAACCATTTTGTGAGAGAGCCCACAAGACTCTCAAAATTCTAGGTGTGCCCACTAACCCCAAAAAAAGGTTGGTGACCCCTGATGCTTTGGGGGAGATATTTATTTATTATATTTATACCCCACCTTTTTTCCTGCAAGGAACCCAAGGCAGCTTACATAATCATCCTCCTCCTCTCCATTTTATCCTCACAACAACCCTGTGAGCTAGGTTAGGACAACCCTGAGAGGTAGGTTACATATGATGGTGTCCTCCTGACATTCAGGATTTGTCCCCGTGTAATATCCATGAGGGTGGGATCCATGGTATATGCCCTTGGTTTGCCGTTGCTACATTGGAGCTTGGCAGCAAATAATTGCCCCTTTATTGGCCACTTTAGTGGGTAGATCAGCCCAATTTGATGTTAAATATCTGTTGCCAGGTCAAATTCCATCAGTAACATTGGCTGTGAGCAAATTCTTCTCAGTAGCAATGCCGATCCAGTGGAGGCTGATAGCACCAATGTCAGGGGAGGCTGTGTATCTACTCTGAATTTCCCTCCGAACTTTTAAAGAGTTCTCCGTGGTGCTGAACCCCATCCCCAAAATAGGTCCGGCACCATGGATAGCTTCTTAAAAGTTCAGAGTAAAATCCAGAGCAGGATTTACAGCCCTGCTGGCATTGGAGCTTGAGTTAATGTTGTTTATGCTGATCTATTTTGTTTTGCAAACATATCTGACTGCTTTTATCTCTGGCCCGCTGACTGCATTAAAAAGACTTCACGACTTTGGCCTCGTTAATGAATGCTTCGTTCTCTCTGCTCTTATCCTGTATACAGTTGGGCTCCGCAGGTCTGCAGCTGCCTCTTACACTGCATGGCCCTTTGGCCCCACTGTTTACAGTTACTTTCCCCTGTGCGTATGTGTGTGATCTGCACGCCGAGAATAGCACTTCGCGCGTGCATCTCTGACTGTGTGGATCCCAGCCCATAAAAGCTTATGACACAATGAATGTGTTCTCGGTTTGACGGGCCGTTTTTACGGCAGCAAACTGAAATGGCAACTGCTCCGAGAGCTACTGCCAGAGCTGGTATCCACAAGGAGACCATAGGAATCATAGAATCATAGAATGGTAGAGTTGGAAGGGGCCTACAAGGTGTTTTTATCTTTATTATGTACTTGTTAATTGTTTTTATTGGGTTGTATCGAGTATTGGTCTAACTTAAGTCCCATTCATTTCATAGTGCTGCTCTATGTAGGACTAACACTGGATGCAACCCATTGTATTTGGCCTGTGGCTCACGCTGGCTCAGCTTGTCTGAGTGTGGAAAGCTAAGCAGGGTCGAGCCTGGTTATTACTTGGATGGGAGACCTGTCAAGGTTCCGCTACTGCAGGGACCCCCTAACCTGCCTTTGGGAGATCTCTGCCTCTCCTCAAAGCCCCTCCCGTTCCAGGAGATCAAGTCCTTTTACAGCTTCCAATAGCATGGGTGTAGGCTGTAGACATGGTGAATAAGTCACTCCAAACTCTCAGGGTAAACAACAGCACTTTACTTATAATATTAGGGTATTTACTTAATAGAGTGGTTATAATTCAAAAGCAAGTATGATAAAATAAAACAAACAAACAAACAATCCAATGTTCTCTAGATTAACTTCAGACTACCTACTGCTAGCTCTCTCTCTCTCTGCTTCTCTCTGCTTCTGGCTCTCTCTCAGCACTAACTAACTAACTGACCACACCCCACACATATATATAGTCTTCCCAGGAATGGAAGGTTATAACCATGTGACCTTGAATAGGATATCTATTTCTTAACTAATAGGATATCTATTTCTTAATTTCTTAGAAGTTAAGTTGGGTAACTTAAAACTCTCACTCCCCCTCCCATCCAAGTGTTTGGGCCTTCAGGCTTCAACAAACTGAAGCCTGTGTAGGCCTCAACAAACCCAATCCTGTGTAGGCCTCAATCCCTCACAAGACCTCTCTAGTTTCCTGCATTGAGCAGGGGGTTGGACTCGATGGCCTTGTAGGCTCCTTCCAACTCTATGATCGATGAAATCTGTGAACCATTTTTTAATAGATATATGGTGGCCAGAGTGGCACAGAAATACTAGTAACGTAAATAAACGCTGAACGAACCTTTCCGATTCAACCCCTCAGTAAAACTTTGTTTCCATCTTGCCTTTCAGGTGGGCTGCAAGGCGTCCATGGTCTTCTTCCAGTATTGCATCATGGCCAACTTCTTCTGGCTCCTGGTCGAAGGCTTGTACCTTCACACACTCCTGGTCATCTCCTTCTTTTCAGAGAAGAAGTACTTCTGGTGTTACATCCTGATCGGCTGGGGTACGCAATCTCCTTGAGCATCATGCTTTTACGGGAACAGATATATTTTAGCATCTTCTTGGCCTCCTGGAGTCACAGTTCGGAAATTGTGTCGAGGAAGTCTAATCCTGCGCTTGCAGGTGCACCGACCGACACTTTCACATCAAAACTAGGATTTTGTGAGATGTTGTAGCAATCCCTGTGTGTGGGCGTGCTTAGTCTTTTGTTTGTGTGTGAGAGTGTGTGTGATGCTCAGCTCGTTCATCTCGTTGCACTTTCTCCTTCTGGACCTTTTTTTTTTTTTTTTTTTTTTTTTTTTTTAATTTTTCACATCTTACAACTACTAATGAATACAACAACAAAAAAATACAACATAAACATTGTGCACCCCCCCACCTCTTGGGACCAAGTTATATTTCTCACCCCAATTTTGTGTGTGTGTGTGTGTGTGTGTGTATACAAGCTATTATTCTATATTCCAAAAATATAACAAATCTTGACAAGGTTTGTTCCCCCTCCCCTTTACCAACACATAATCCAAAAATTTGCCCCAAATGTTCACAAAGGTGTCTTTCTCCAATTGTCCTTTTTGACACTTAATATTACAAGTTAATTTATCATTTAACGCGATATCCCATACCTCTGTATACCATTCATTAATTGAAAACACATGTTGAACCTTCCCATTCCTAGCTATCATTAATTTTGCTGCTGTTAACAAATTCACAATCAATTCTTTTGTATTTTTTAAACAAACTAACTTTTCTGCAATTGTTAACAATGCTAATTTTGGGCAGACTTCTAATTCCATTCCAATTATTTCTGATATTTCTGCAAATACTTTCTGCCAAAATTCCAGAACATTTTTGCAGCTCCACCACATGTGGGCATACGTACCTTTTACATTACATCCTCTCCAACACAATGCGGAGCAATTTTTATCTATCCGATTTAATCTTACTGGAGTTAAATACCATCTCCATACCACTTTATAAAAGTTCTCTTTTATCCTAGTTGACATAACTCTTACAATTCTGGACCTTCTGCGCTGCTTTGAGCACCCTTTCCGTGGTACACAGTTTCGAAATCTAATCGAAGCCCGATCCTCTCTTGGCAGGTGCGCCAACGCTGTTTATCTCTGCCTGGACCCTCACTAGGATCCACTTTGAGGATGTTGGGTAAGTGAGCAAAACTGGACAGTCGCTTGCCCTTTTCAGAACTTTAAAAAAAAAAAAAATATGACAGGAGGTAGGATTTTTCCCACCACCACCACTACTACTTACTACTATGACATCACTGGTTTTCAATCCTCAGAGGCTCCTCCAGGAGAAGATCAGTAATGGTGAACGAGCACCTTTGAATGATAGCTTGCCCACCGCTACTCAGGAGGGGCCGCGGATCAGTGGTAGAGCACATGCGTTGCATGCAGAAGGTCCCGGGTTCAATCCCTGGCTTCAGTAGGTAGGGCTGCGAAAGACCACTGTCTTGAAATCCTGGAGAGCAGCCCCCAGTTGGTATAGAACAGGGATAGGGGATCTCTGGCCTTACCATAGGCCTGATAAGGCCTGCAGGGCTTCCCCATCCAGCCCGTCAGCTTCTTTCCCTGGCCCCACTCTCTCTGCCACAGAGGGAAGAGCTCTTCTCTCCAATCAGCTGCCTTTCTCAGTGCTTAGCAGAGGAAAGCACTTCTCTCTGATCAGCTTCTCATCAGAGTAGAGGTGGGCGACCTGCCCGGCACTCGACTCGACTCGTGTTGCGCCAGCGCCGGCTGGGGCACTCGCCAGACTTCCGGGTTTACGTAAAAAAATAGCGTAAAGTACATTACAAACGGCTGCGATTTGCGCAAATTAGGCCGCGATTTGCGCAAATTAGGCCGCGATTTATTTATTTATTTATTATACTTATGCCCCGCCTTTTTTCCTGCAAGCAACCCAAGGCGGCTTACATAATCCTCCTCCTCCTCTCCATTCTATCCTCACAACAACCCTGTACGCAAATCGTAGCCGTTTTTAACGTATCTTACGCCATTCTCTACATAAACAACGTAGCGCCGGAAACCAGAAGTCGCTTCTCCTGGCTTGGCTCACAAGAATGCGAGCGGAGCTTGGGGGGGGCCCGAGCCCAGCGAATTCGCCAGACTGCCACCCCACCCCCCCAATCGTGCTCTGCACGCATCCCTACATCAGAGATGCAATCTTTCCCCTGTGGGGGCAGAGGGGGCATGTCCTGCTTATTTCTAAATAGACATGCTGCTGATGCTTACTTTTGAGTAGACATGCTTCCTACTATAAATTGGTAACAATGGAATGTTGCACCGGGGGGGGGGGGTGTCGGATTTTTCCACTCCGTCCATTTTTGCGTTGCTTCTCCAAAATAGAATCCAGTCCTCAGGCCAGAATAGGAATAGGTTCCCCACCCATGGTGTTTAGACAGTACAGAGGTAGATTGACCTTCTGGTTCTGACTTGGTATAAGGCAGCAAAGCTATATAGCCATATAACTACTGTTTCTCCCCATGAACTGGGTGAAGGGATGTGTGAATGGAGAGAAAGCCACTCCATTGGCAGTTTGCAGATTTTCAGGCCACTTTCGCTCTGCCATCTGCTGATTTGTGGACTCGGAATCTGTGCAAATGCGTTTGTGCGTATTTGCGCAAATTTGCACTCCCAAAAATGCGCAGATCGGCCCAAAATTTGGAAATCCCCCCCCATAACATGTATTTTCATATTTTACTATGACTTGCTTGTTTTTGATCAGTATTTTTTATTTTGCGTATTTTTCTGCGACTAAATTTGCGCAAAAATACACAAAATGGAAAAAATCGTTCGGCAAGCCCAGTGGACTCCATGCAAAGCTGGGAAAGCCGGTCCACTGTGGAATCCGTGGGGCAGACTCCGAGAAATCCGGACTCATTTGTTGCGGATTTCCTCGGCATCCCTACCTGAGTGTACCTGGAAGCAGTGGAGGCTGGTGACGCCAATGTCACTGAGGCTGCATATCCACTCTGGATTTTATCCTGAACTTTTTTTAAAAAAAGCTATCCATGATGCTGAATCCTATCCCCACCCAAAACTTAGGTTCAGCACCATGGATAGCTCTTTAAAGGTTCAGCATGAAATCTGGAGCGGATATGCAGCCCTGCTGCGATTTGCGCAAATTAGGCCGCGGTTTGCGCAAATTACGCAAATCGCAGCCGTTTTTAACGTATCTTACGCCGTTTTCTACATAAACAACGTAGCGCCGGAAACCAGAAGTCGCTTCTCCTGGCTTGGCTCACAAGAATGCGAGTCGAGCCAGGGAAAAGGTAGGGCGAGCGGACAATGGCATCACAAGCCTCCACTGCCTGAAAGTCCTCTGAAAGATGTGGGTGGGGGGCATTTTTAGATGGTCTGGATTTCCAGTATATCATTTCCTTCCTCTGTATTCCCACCCCCTCTGTATGTAAGAAGAAGCTCTTGATCTAGGAATATTTCTTTACAGTTGCTGGGATTTAATCGAATCTTCCTACTGGTGGATCATCAGGGCTCCCATTTTGGTTTCTATATTGGTAATGTATCTGCGTTTTTCACCAGCTATAAAAGCCTTCCTTAGCTAACCTCCTGTGCATTGTTGTGGCTTCCGGTCCTGCGCCGAAAAACAGGAAAAGCGACCAGTATTTTGTTAATGGAATCTAGAAAGGAGGGTGCCAGGCATGTGGGTGCTTGCTGACCAAGAACGGAAGTGGGATTACTACATCCATCCTAATTCACATCCTTCACAGGTCCAGTTCATGCCTGACATCTTAGGATCCAGATGTGTCCCTGCCCCATCATCCCAGTTTTCACAGCTTCCCTGTGAGCTGTCGAAATACCACTGCTTGTCCTGACAATCCAGTAGATAACTTTTCCGGCAACCTCTGGTAAAGCTCACTGTCACTCGTTTTCAGCCATTAGCTCCATCCCTCCCACATTGTGACCCATGCGGGTGTCATTATCCGGAACGACACCCAAGCACAGTGGTCGGCCTGGTCCACGTGGACGGTACGGTTGACTTAGAAATGTCGGCGTGGGGTTGCTTCCCGATACATAAAGCGGGGTGGTGAACCTCCATCCTGCAGGACTAATCCAGCCCATGGAGGTTCCCCATCTGTCCTACAAAGGCTACGGCTCCTTCGGGGGGGGGGGTGTCCCATCCCCAAGCCCCACCCCCTGGGCCAGATGTGACAGGAGGGGATTCCCCTTGCTTAGTGTACCACTTGCCCTCCCAATTAGGAGAGCGAGCAGAGCGCTAAATGCTTTCCCCAGCTGCGTGTCCCACCCCCAAAGGCAAGGGAAGTTGTCCCAACTGAAGTGTGAGTTGGAGAATCGCTCCTCCACCCCGTGACTCACTCAGGGTAGCGTCAATGCCTGCTGGCTTTCGCCAACCGGGGAAAACCCGCGTGCCCCAAAGCTGGGTCCTGGCCAAGGCGGTGGCTGGAGCGCTCCCCCAGCCGCCGCCTCAGTCAGGGCAGCTTTGCCCACGATGCACCTTGCCCCGTTGGAGAGGAGTCAGCTCGGGCCTAGCGACGAAACTGGATCCCAGCGGAGGCAGCAGAGTGGATTTGCCTGCACCGTGCCGTCCCCCCCCCCCGTCGGGGAGAATGCCGTGCGGGCGAAATGACCCCAACAGAAGTGCCGGCTAGCGCTCCAACTGGCGCTTTGGCCAGGGACAGGATGACATCAAGGGGCGTAGCTTTGCCCCCTGACATCATCTGGCCCACGGGTAGCCGGGTGGAAGTCATTCAGCCTGAAGGAATCCCCTACCTTTGCCATATAGGATCAGATGGGTTCACTCTTCTGCTTTGACAGAACCGGTAAGCAAGTGGATTTACATTTTCCTGATGCTCAGTGCATGAGTTAATTGGCTAGAGGTAGTAGTACATTAATCTGTCGGCAAGACATGAGGCAAATAAGGTTAAATCTGTGCATGCTGGATAGCAGACTTTAGGATCTACTAGAGAATGTTATGTCAACAGAATGAGAAAGCGCAAGCGGGAGACGTTGGCGGGGATATGAAGGCAGGAGAGAAGACTGAAAGTGGCAAGGAGTGTTTTAAGCTCATACTGATTATAGGCAGGGCTTTTTTTCTGGTGGAACTCACAGGAACTGAGTTCCAGCACCTTTTCTTCTATTAATTGCATTACAATTTAATCGCCATCTACTCCCGAGGAAATGTAATCCAAGAGTTCCGGTACCTTTTTCTCCAGAAAAAAAGCACTGATTATAGGAAGAAAGAAAAGTGCAATCCTATGCATGTTTAGAC
Source organism: Shinisaurus crocodilurus (assembly GCA_021292165.1). Classification (NCBI taxonomy): domain Eukaryota; kingdom Metazoa; phylum Chordata; class Lepidosauria; order Squamata; family Shinisauridae; genus Shinisaurus; species Shinisaurus crocodilurus. The sequence continues at coordinate 147,711 of JAHFWL010000681.1, read as the reverse complement.
ACAGAAAAGGCCCACAACTCCCAGCGTGGCTGGCTGGGGCATGCTGGGAGTTGTAGGCCTTTTTTGTGTGTCTAAACATGCATAGGATTGCGCCCTAAAGGAGACATCATTGAGCTAGAAGGAGAGAGAGGAGGAACTGGGAAGCCAAATCATGCTGGCACATGAGGGGACGTTGGGCATTATGAAGGGCTGGATTGGTACAAAAAGCCTAAATGTTTGAGATTCAGGGAGAAAAGGTAATTTCTTGGTATCAGGATTAACTTTCTCTGAAATAACACGAAGTAAAATGGAAGACAGGAGTGCGATTTGGAATGTTGTTTTTCTTCTTACCATGGTTTTGCATGTTCCCCATGCAGGGCTTTTTTTCTGGTGGAACTCACCGGAACTGAGTTCCAGCACCTTTTCTTCTATTAATTGCATTACAATTTAATCGCCATCTACTCCCGAGGAAATGTAATCCAAGAGTTCCGGTACCTTTTTCTCCAGAAAAAAAGCACTGTCCCCATGTGAAGGAAGAATAGGCCATAGCAGATCTAACAGTGCAAATGGAGCTTGCACGAGGGCTTTCCAATGAGAAGTCACCTCTCACATTCAGGGGTGATTCCTCGAGTGCCGGATTAATCATGTGAGCGGCACGCACCCATGTACGAACCAAACCTGTGTGTGTCAAATTATTGTTCAGGTCAACTGTGCCACCAGCCTTCCTCTCTTCCAGTTCTGTAAACGATGAACCTGAAATCCATTTTAGCCCATGTGGTTTCGGGTGTAATCCTATGCATGTTTACGCAGAAAAAAGCCCTACAATTCCTGACTGATTTAGGGCACAGCCCTATGCATGTTTAGACATTTAAAAAAACAGCCCTACAGCTCCCAGCATGCCCCAGCCAGATAATAACACTTAAGGGTGCAATTCTATGCATGTTTAGAAAGATAAACGTCCTGCAACTCCCAGCATGCCCCAGTCAGATAATAACACTTAAGGGTGCAATTCTATGCATTTTAGAAAGATAAAAGTCCTACAACTCCCAGCATGCCCCAGCCAGCGTGGCTGGCTGAGGCATGCTGGGAGTTGTAGGACGTTTTTCTGTCTAAACATGCTATAGGATTGAGCCCTAAATCAGTATAGTGTGTGTGTGTCTCGTAACATTTAACGTGTCAACTTCGTTTTCACTCCACATTGTTCTGCCTTTTGCAGGGACAGCTCTTGCATCTCAGTTCAGAGTCTGTGGGCTGGGGGGGATACAGTCATTGTCTGAAGTACAGCATCTTGCTTCCATGGGGGTTGGCTACGAAGATGTTGTGAAACAGGATTTCTGAGACACTCTCAGATTTGTCATCTCTCCAGGATCTTGTCTCTCCGAAACACCAACCAAGACCCTTTATCCCTGGCCATGCTAAGAACGCATGATTAAAAAGTGGTTTTTTAAAAATGCACCGTTACTGTGCATTTATCCGGAGATGGGGGGTTTTCCCTCTTGACAGTAGTTTTTCCTTCTCACCTAAAACACTGTGGCTGAAAGACAGGATAGGTGAACAGTTAAGGAACAACGAGTATTTTTCTTATCCTTTCTGCGGGGGGCCTGCTCTCTCCTTCCGAGAACAGCAGGTAGAAGTTACGAGAGGGCGAGGCATAATTTGTGACTCTCTTCCCCTGGGGTACAGCCAAAGAGGGAGAGGTGTGCCATTCCTGCCTTGCAGAATGAGGCTCGGAATTGCTGGTTTTGTGCCATAACATTGGGAAGCCCTACGTTTGAATTCAGGATCTTTTCCACCCTGCTGCTCGAGCCTCCCCTGAAGTGAGATTTTACTCGACACAAGCTGTGCTTCACACCCTATTCAAAATGCTGCAAGATAGTGGAATTCTCGAAACATTTGCATCTTCTGTATAGGAAAAAAAAAAAAGGAATGCCTCGGCCAATCAGAGATATTTGGAGGCTTCCAAAATGAAATTCATTTTAAGAACTAGGAAAACAAAGCAGACAGACACCATGACTCCGTAGCGTGTGCACCCTTCCGGCCTTCTCCAAGGGTGTGGATTGCAAAGCCTAACGATTTTCTGGCTTGGGGCACTAACATTAGGCCGCACTGATGCCCCGAGATGCTCCCTCCAGTATCAGAGGCAGTACAGTAATACCTTGGATTGCAAGTAACTTGGTTTGAGAGCGTTTTGCAAGACAAGCAAATTTTTAAATATTTATTTAATATTTTTTTTACTTGATATACAAGCGACGTCTTGCAATACAAGTACTGTAGTACGGCTTAAATTAAAAAAAATCTCTGTACAAATTTTTTTGGGGGGGGGATTTCATAGAATCATAGAATCATAGAAAAGTAGAGTTGGAAGGGGCCTACAAGGCCATCGAGTCCAACCCCCTGCTCAGTGCAGGAATCCAGGTCAAAGCATCCCTGACAGATGTTTGTCCAGTTGCACCTTGAATGCCTCCAGACTGGGAGAGCCCACCACCTCCATAGGTAGTTGATTTCGTTTTGATATAAGAGTGTTTTGGATTACAAGCACGTTTCCGGAACGAATTATGCTCTCAATCCAAGGCATGACTGTATGCCTATGTACACCAGTTGCTGGGGAACATGGGCGGGAGGGTGCTGTTGGTCCTGCTTGTGGGTTTCCTGTGCGCAGCTGCTGTGTGAACAGAATGCTGGACTAGATGGACCCTTGGTCTGATCCAGCAGGGCTCTTCTTAGGTTCTTAGGTTCTTATGAGGTAAACCGCACCTCGCTGTCTCCTCCGACTTCCATGCCTCCTGACTAACCGAAAAGGCTCTTTACCTATCCAGGCGTCGACGTTGTGCATAGCTGTGCTCTGTGGGTTTGACATCATCATTCTTGGGATGTTATATAACGCAAAGTCCCAAGCTGGCTGATGTCAGGCCCAAGATGGCTGCCGTCCTGTCATGCTTTTGCCCTGTCACTCGCCAAGCTGTGTGTCCTTCCCCCCCCCCCCCGTTGTCTTTTCTTTTTTAAAAAATTGCGGCGACCCAGAAAAATGCTGCGCCGGGCGTGGAAGTCGTTCTGGACGTGTCGCTTTATGAGCTCGCGCACGCGTCTGCTTGGGCCACGTGTCTTCTCGCACATCCGCTCCTGACGTGTGGTGGAATCTTCCTCTCCCCGCGTGGCAGGATCATACAGATGACGGGGCGAGCCCAGGATCAGAATTTATCCCTGCGTGGTTTGGTCGCATTTATGGGCTCTCCTTGGCGGAAAGGGGATTTAAAAACCACCCTTTCCCCCCTCCCCCCACTGCTTTCTCTTCCCCCACAGATAAATTTCATTCTCTTCATTTGCATCATCCGGATCCTGGTGCAGAAACTTCACTCTCCGGATGTGGGACGAAATGAAACAAGCCAATATTCGTAAGTCTCATTTTTACTGTGGTGCTCACGGTAGATGTTCCTATGTTTGAGGCTGGGTTTGGCTTTGGCTTTAAACGTGGGTTGCTTTGGGGATCTGTCCTCCGGAGCATCACAAAGGACATAAAATAACGTAAGCAAATTCTCCTGCCTTGGAAGAGCAGTCCATCACCCTGCAGGATCAGGGCCTGTGGAGGACCAAGTCCAGTAATACCTTGGATTGCAAGTGACTTGGTCTGAGAGCGTTTTGCAAGACAAGCACATTTTTTTAAAATAAATTTTGACTTGATAAACAAGCGACGTCTTGCAAGACAAGTAGTCACGTAGGGATGTAACCGCTCGCCTTGAGCGGGCGTAGCGGGCCGAAATCGGCCCCGCTCACGCCCGCCAGAGACTCGTTTTGAGTTAAGAGTGTTTTGGATTGCAAGCACGGTTCCGAAACAAATTATGCTCTCAGTCCAAGGTATTACTGTAGGTGCCATTGCTTGAGTGGATCCTCCCCAAGTAAGGCAGCCAGGCCAAGGGGTTCCATTTGAGGAATGAGTTGAGTCCATAGTTGGGGAGCCAAGCCGAGGTTGCTTCTGAAAGAGCACTTAAAACCGGCGGGACCAGACCTAGGGGCAGTAGCTGGTCTCAGGTTTAAACTACATGCAACATTAAAAGTGTAGCTGATCCTAACTTCTTTAAACTTTAGTGTAAACACGTGGGGGGGGGGGTCCGATCCAGATTGGGACCATCACACATGGGTAGAGGGGTTAAGGGAAAAAAACTTCATTGGCAGCAATTGAAGGGGGGGTTCTTTAACCCCTGCATGCAGGGGGGGGCAAATTTAGGGGGTGGGAAGGTGTAACCCCTCCTACCTGTGTGCAGCGGTCCCAGTCCAGATCGAGGGCCCACACTCTTACACTAAAGTTAAAAGAAAAAGTCAGGATCAGGTCCACGCTTCACATTTAACAGAGCGCATTCTTTAGTCCTTGGGGCAAAGTGGAGAGGAAAAGCTGTTGTTCAAGTTGTCTGCATCTGCAGACAATTAGGAAGTGAAATACCTGGCCACAGACTTTAACACAGGTTTTGTTTAAGAAAGGGAAGTGCAAACAGAGCCTTAAAGTTCCATCGTGGTGGATCTGTGGAACTCACTGCTGCAAGATGCAGTAATGAGCACTAAGTTAGATGGCTTTAGACATATTTGGGAAGGATAAGGCCATCATTGCTGTTTGTTTATTTATTTATTCACAACATTTATATACTGCTCCACATCTAAACAGATTCCGGAGTGGTGAACAATAAAAAGACAAAGCAGATAAAAGAATATGTTAAAAACAGGATATCAATAAAACCGTGACTGGTCAGTCAAAGAAGGCTTCCTGAAATAAACATGTTTTTGGGAGGCACTGGAAACAATTCAATGTTTCAACCTGCCTGACCTCCAGAGGCAGGGAGTTCCAGAGAAATGGGGCCACCACACTGAAGGCTCTTCTCCAGGTGGACGCCAATTGATCCATAGGTTCATGTGGAACCACCAGGAGCATGCCATCCGACGACCTCAGTGATGTCATGGCTGTTTAGCCATGGTACCTCAGTGTAACTCCGTGTTCCAGGGCAGTATATCTCTTCATCAGAGGTGGCCAACTTGTGGCTTTCTGGATGTTTTGGCTACAACTCCCAGGAGCCCTCCCCATTGGCTCTACTGGCTAGGACTGATTGGAGTTGCAGGCCGGAACATTTGGACACCACAAATGGCCCACTCCTGCCCCGCATACTAGTTGTGGGGCAAGGGCAAACAATGGGCAAGGGCTGTATCCAGAGATGTAAAGGCATGGTGGCAGGGAGAGAAAAATCAGGGGGGAAACATTTCCCCCCCCAAAAAAAAATATCCCTTGGAAAAAAATATACGTGTATGTTTTCATTTTTCTATTTTCCCCATTTGGGGGGGGGGGGGGTTCCAGGCCTTCCCATCTCTAGCTGTCACTTTCGTAACTTCCCAGAAGTCACTTACACCCCTAGCACATTTCTGGGAAGCCAAAATGAAGGTGATCCGGTTCGGAAATCGGGGCAGAGGGGAGGTGGGCGACGGCTTTGTCCCAAACGTCAGACTGATCTGGATGCATTATGGCACCTGCGAACGTCGGAGCAAAGAGCTCTTGGAATTCGTTAGCCATCCCTGATAACGAGGGCCTTCGGGGAACAGCCACGCTAATCAAGCATGTGCTTGTCAAACTGCCGCCGTGTCGCTCCAGAACCGTGCTCCCGGGCGTAGCGATGAACAGGTGGCAGAAGCAGGTGTTTCAATTCTGCTGAGGCTCATGGCATGTAACTGTGGCTACCCCACAAACGCTTTGAAAGCAGCTTCTGGAAGAGGGAGTTTAGAGTGCTGGAGAGGCAAGGGGAGAGAAGGCATGCTTCACTTCACCCTTTACCGGCGTGCCATTTTGCTGCCCCGGATCCCCCCCCCCCCATCCCCAAATAACAACCCCACAAGTTTCAAATTATTTATTAATTTAATCTCTAATTTCTGCCCCTACACACACACCCCGCCCAAAAAAAGAAAAACAAACAGCCCTCAAAACAGCGGACGATAAAATCCAGATTAACGACACCTCAATTAGCGTGTAGCATTAAAAAAAAAACACAAATAAATTTAAAACACAATGAAAAATGCAACAGTAAAAGAAATAAATGGCACCGACCGAATGAAAACCCTCTTCAGCAACAGACCGGTTTATATGCCAAAGGCCCGCATGAATAAAAATGTCTTTGCCTGCCAGGCAGAAGGACAACAGAGAGGGGGCCAATCGAGTCCCCCTCTGCCGGGAGTTCTAGAGCCTGGGAGCTGCAACCGAGAAGGCCCTGTCTCGTGTCCCCACCAAATGTGCCTCTGATGGCGGCGGGACTGAGAGGAAGGCTGCCCCCAAACTTCTTAAATGCACGTTTAAACTTGTAGTCACCCCTTCCCTACCCTGCCACATCTCTGTTTTAAATGCCCTCCTCGCAAAGTCACGTTGCTTTTTGCTTTCTTAAAAAGGGGACCAAGGCATTGATGCAGCCGCCTACAACCCATCCCACGTTGTTCAAGAGTTCCCCTCTCCCCCCCCCCCCCCCAGCCATGCAGAGTGGCTTTTCGGGGGCTGCCGGGAGCAGGACACTTTTCTTCCGTAAATGTCCTTATCTGAGGATCCAAGCCCTTGTAAGTCACCCTCTGCAAGTGGTTTTCTGTGAAGGTATCGCTTGTTCTTTCCCAACCTTCCTGCCAGGAGCTCAGGATCGCATATCCGGTGTGCTCTTCCCTGCCCATTTTATTCTCACAACCCCCACCCACCCCCGTGAGGGAGGTTAGGTTGAGAGAAGGTGATGGGACCAAGGTTACTTCTTGGCAGAGTGGGGACTTGAACCCGTACTCCGCCGCTGATGCCCCCCTGGCCCCTTTGCATTTTTCTCCCATCCTGCTGGACCAGCCTTGGCCAACCAGCCACCCGCCGGATCTGTCTTAGACTACAACTTCCATCATCCCCTGTCAGCATGGCCAATGGCCATGCTGGCTGGGGATGATGGGCAGTGTAATCCAGCACGTCTGGAGGGCACCAGGTTGGAGAAGGCAATGGCCTCTTGGCTCCTCCGGTTCAAATTGTCCCAAATTGTCCCTGCTGCGCCGATTACATTTGATTAAATCAGCATATGCAAAGATGTCGCCCATCTGGGTAGTGTCGTAATGGAGACAAATGCAGCTTTCTGAGAGGAGAAAGCAGAGCCTCTCTTCCCGGGACCTCATCAGGGAACCTCTGAGCCCAGCTAGAGACCAGTATTTAGATATTCATTAGTGAAACACCCTGGGCCACTTCGGTTTAAAATGGACAACCTAAGCCGGGCAGATGGAAAGAGAGAGATGCAGAGCACAGAACGGTGAATGAGTCAGAGAAAGAGGCACTCGGCCGGGGCAGGAGGAAGCGTCACCCCTTGGAAACACGCCTTCCCGATTTTGCTGAGATAACCAGAATGAGGGCGGGGGGGGGGGTTACAGAGGAGATCCGAGGCCCGTTGGCTACGGGAGGTGGAGGATGGGGAATACACAGCATGGTGAAGTGGCAACGCGAAGTATTTTTTTTTTAAAAGAAGCAAAAATAGCCACGCTGGTCCATGAGAAAAAAATAATCCAAAATCCAGAACTGGGCAATAGAGCCAGCTAAAGTTCCACAGAACGGTGCAAGCTTTTGAGCTCTACAGAACTCTTCTTCAGGCTTGGTCGGGTGGGGAACCTCAGCCCAGGGACCAAATCCGGTCTGCCTGAGGTCCCAATCCAGGAAGTTTCTCTAGAAGGTCGCACACCCCATTTCCTGGCCCATCCCTTTCCCCCAACCATCAATGGTTTGGGTGGTTTGCCGGCTTGTGCACCGTTTATTCCCATTCTAAAAGGCTAGAATGCATCTCCTAAGGCTCGGTTACTAGCAGGAAAAGCTTTAAGCTAAAACACGCCGGTATTTTTTGGCCCCCAAGAGCTTCTCCGAAATGGATGTTGGCCCTTGGTCTGAAAGAAGCTTGGCCCCACCCACCCCTTCCTGGACTAGACTGTACAAAAAGCGGGGGGTGGGGAAGGAAACAGAAAAGTCCCCAAATTTGGCCAGATGTGGTGGCTAGGAGGTCTGCAGTTTAGGAGATTTGCAGGCTGAATGAATTCATCAGTGGTAGGTGTCTCAGGTATCCGATTGTACCGAGCAATGCATTTTGGGAGAAAGAAGCGGCAGCGGCCGATCTCCATTTCTGAGCACACAAAAGTCCAGCTGTAGTTTTGATCTGCTTCTTGCCTTGGGCGAAACACACCGGCCGGGTTCACATGATCAAATTGAACCACAATGGAGGGGGGGGGTTGGATTACAGAATGGGCGCCTGCAGGCACCCACAAACCACAGTTCAATTTGATCTTGAATAAGCCACTGTGGTTTGCCCATTCCGTAACCCAACACCCCCACCCTCATAGGTTGTCGTGTTGTGCGACCACAGCGTGGGTGAATTGTTGACGTGGTTTAACCAGCCACCCAGAAACCAGGGAGTGTTTTGGGGTTTGTGGGTGGTTTGTTAACTGTGCCAACAAACCACTGTCACCGGGTTCACACAACACGACAACCTACGGGGGGGTGGGGGCAGTTGGGTTACGGAATGGGCACCCGCAAACCACGGTGGCATATTTAAGCCACCATGGTTCAATTTGATCGTGCGCACCCTTGTCACTGACTCCTGAACTGCCATAGATCCAAAGCGCAGAGAAATGTGACCGTCTGTAAGTTTGCAAGGCTGAAGATTACTTTGAGGTGAAAGTTTTACTAGATCCGCAGACAGGGAGCTCAGCGCGGGGCTGCCGTCCTTTCGTGGCACCCGTGTGTGTCTTCAGCGTAAGGTCTCTTTATTCAGTTAGCGCACAATCCTATGCGTGTTTAGACAGGAAAAAAGGCCTACAACTCCCAGCCTTCCCCAGCCAGCCGCGCTGTCTAAACATGCGCCCATGCACAGCACGTGCTGGGAGTTGTAGGCCTTTTTTTCTGTCTAAACTTGCATAGGATGGCGCCTTTAGGAAGTCATTTTTACAACATCATGAATATATACGGTGCTCTCCAGAGCAATATAAGCAGGGGGGGGGGAATGCCAGGCCCTGTGCAGCTTACAGTCGGCCCTTCAATTTGCCACTCAAATACGCTCCATGGCTGGCCAAGGTACCACGTGAAGCCTCCACACACGACACCAAGGTGGTGCTGGAAGAGCTGGTGGACTCGGTCATGCAAGCAGAGGCTCCTTCGCTGATGGCCAGCTGCCATCATTGAAGCCTCCTTCCACGCTCAAAGATTAGTAGTGCTTGAACCAAGAAGGCGTTTTTCCAGACTTCTTTAATATGCTTTTCTTAAAAATAAAAAAAAATTAAAAAAAATAAAAACTTTTCCTGCCCCCGCTGGCATTAGGATTTATTTCAGTGGTTTTGGTCATGGTTTTTGAGCCTTTCTCTCTTCCCATCTCGGCTTCTCTTTCTTGTACCTTCCCTCCCTGGCGTTGTTTATCGAAGAAATCATTAGCTGACATCTTCTTGACACAAGTTCCATTTAATTCCAGAGCCGGAAGGTGTCTTAAGGAAGGTGGACTAACATGACTCATCCACTAATGCCAGGCGTTAGGAGACAGCCTAAATTTAGAAGTAATCGCCGCCAACTCTCCGTTTGAAAGTGCTTCACTCTGGCTGCTCCGTGAAGCGCTTTCACGATGACGAAGGATCGAACGGGCCCCCTTGGTGGTTCACGGCCGAACTTGGCCAAACTAGGATGGCGTGGCGGTTGGAGCAGTCTTCCCCAACTTGCTGCGTTCCAGATGTTTTGGATCACAGTTCCCAGCATTCCTCACCATTGGCCATGCTGGCTGGGGTTGATGGGAGTCGGAGTCGAAAGCATCTGGAGGGCACGAGGTTGGGGAAGGCTGTCCTGGCATCACAAAGTCCCTGGGTGACACCATCCGGGGCCGAACGAAACATTCTTCTAATTGTGCATAAGGGAGCTAATGCGAGATAAGTTTCTTTACTCCAGTGTAAGCGCACATGGCCCTGATTCAGATCAGGAATGCGGCATTCTGGGAGGTGGGGGTTAAACTCCCTCCCCCCACACACCTGTTCTTTTGTCCAGAAATTCCATCCCGTCCCCGCGTTGGGGCGGGGTTTAATAAAAGAAAAGCCTCTATGGGAGTCAAAATGGGGGTGGTTTTTTTTCTTTTTTTAAACCACCCCCCATGGGGGGAGGTGGAATTTCTGGATGAAAATTGGTGAGGAGAGAACGTTTAATGCCCAACCTCCCAAAGCGCCACAGCCGTGATCTAATTCGGGGGCCCATGCGCTTACACTGGAGGAAAGAGACCTATCACGCATCACGCCACTGTGTGCGATTAGGAGAATATGTCCTGTGAGATCTCTTCTCCCTTGCGCCGTCCAGATGCTTTGGACTTCAACTCCCATCGGCCCCAGCCAGCATGGCCAATGGTCAGGAATGCTGGGAATTGTAGCCCAAAACACCTGGAGTGCAGCAGGTTGGGGAAGGCTGCTCCGACCACTACACCATCCTATTTATTTATTTTATTTTATTTATTTAATACATGTTTATACCACCCAATAGCCAAAGCTCTCTGGGCAGTTTACAACAGTTAAAACCATAAAATACAATATAATATAAATATAAGATTTAAAACCACAGATTAAAAACAAAACAGCAGAGCTAGCAGCAGCAATAACAGAGTTAAAAACAACTACATGATTAAGATGATTTAAATGATTTAAATGCCTGGGAGAATAGAAAGGTCTTCACCTGGCGCCGGAAGGAGTACAATGTAGGCGCCCGGCGAGCCTCTTTGGGAAGCTCATTGCACAACCGGGGTGCCACAGCAGAAAAGGCCCTCCTCCTGGTAGCCACCTAGTGGAATGCTGGGAGTTGTAGGACCTTTTTCCCTGTCTAAACATGCATAGGCTTGCGCCCTAACTTGGCATTTCTAAAGGCCAAGAGAGCGGGGGCCAATCGTTGTTCTCCAGGGAGCACATTCCACAGTTTGGGGGCAACACGCGAGAAAGCCCTTTCCACGGGTGCCCAACAAACGGGACTCCGCGGGTCGTGGCGCCCTGAAGAGGGCCTCTCCTGCAGTTCTGAATACTCAGGCAGGTTGATCGCGAGATAGCTGGTCCCTTAGATACCGCACGTGGAAGATCAGCTCTGAGACTGCAGGTCTGCCTCCGTGCTGCCTCTTGCTTTCTCGCTCCGCATCCAACCCCCACCTTTCTGTCCTTCTTCCGCTCAGGAGACTCGCAAAATCCACCTTGCTTCTGATCCCCCTCTTCGGCATCCACTACACCATGTTTGCCTTCTTCCCTGACACGGTGAAGAAGGAGGCGCTGGAGGTGAAGCTCGTCTTTGAGCTGGTGTTGGGATCCTTCCAGGTAAGCCGCTCTCGCGCAGTTCCGATACCGCACCGCTAGATGGCGGGGCGGGCAGAGGGATCGGGGGTTTGGCGCGATAGATCTGCTTCATACAATCCATCCAGAGAAGAGCGACCGGGGTGGTGAGTGGGGAGGCAGGTCTGGAAACTGAGCCCTGTGGGGAACGGTTGAAAGAGCTGGGTATGTTTAGCCTGGAGAAGAGAGGGTTATGGGGAGACACGACAACGGTCTTCTAATATCCGAATGGCCAGGTTATCTGAAGGAACGCCTCGTCCCATACGTGCCTGCCCGAACCCTGAGATCTTCTTCGGAGGCCCTTCTCAGAGCGCCCCCTCCAAAAGAAGCCGGGAGGGTGGCTACTTGGGGAAGGGCCTTCTCAGTTGTGGCACCCCATCTTTGGAATCAGCTCCCCAAGGAGGTGCGCCTGGCGCCTACCCTCTATTCTTTCAGGCGCCAGGTGAAGACCTTTTTTATTTGCCCAACATTTTAATGGTTGATTTTATTCATTTCATTATCGCCACTCTGGATTGAATTTATTTGGGCTGCTTGGTTTTTATGATGTTACATTTTAATATGTCTTGTGTTTTTATATTATTATTATTATTATTGTGGTGGTGGTTGTTGATTATGCTTTTGTGTTAGTCCTGGTTTGTTTGTTTTTTGTAAACCGCCCAGGGAGCCTTTTGGATGATGGGCGGTGAATCAATATATTAAATAAATAAATATATAATAAATACCCGAAGGGCCGCCACACGGAAGACGGAGAAGACTCATTCTCTGTTGCTCCAGAGGGCAGGTCTAGGACCAACGGGTGGAAACAGCAGGGAAGCAGATTTTGGCTTGACGTTAGGGGAAACTTCCGAACAGCGAGAGCTGTTCGGCAGTGGAACTGCCGGCTTCGGAAGGTGGTGGGTTCTCCTTCGCTGGGGGGGGGCATTTAAGGAAAAGCTGGATGGCCGTCTGTCAGGGATGCTGTAGCTGCACCCTGCTTGGCCTTGATCGGGGGCCTTGAAGCTCTTTCAAGCCGAGGGTCGAATTCCCTTTTGGAAGCGCTCTCAGCCAGGAGCCACATTCTAGCAGGGATGTGCCCAAAGGCAAAAGGGGCGAGGCCAGAATGCGAGCATATTGTAGCCATGCCGGCTGGGGCTGGTGGAGATGAAGCCCAAAACATCTGGAAGGCCCCAGGTTGGGGAAGGCGGCTGTAGCCTGTATCAAGTAGCAGCATTTGCTTCATTCTTGATGTGAAACTTGAGGGGTTTGTTTTTTTTCCTTTTCTGGGAAGAATTTGTTTGTATATGGAAGATTCTACTGGGCGCTGACATGCCTTTACCTTGGTTTTACTTCTCCCTAGTCTTTTGGATCGTAGGGGTGGGGTGGACGGCTACACATTTAAATATGTTTCCCCTTAAATGAAGACCATGAAATGAATATCTGCTTGTCTGTTCTTGTCTCTTCCACCACCTCCCCTGTCTCCTAGGGCTTCGTAGTGGCCGTCTTGTATTGCTTCCTCAATGGAGAGGTAAGACCAAGAGCATCCTTTGCTATGGGCATATGCGTGTGGGGGGCCAACCAGTTAAAGAATGCTTAGTGGATTAATCATCTGCCTTTTAGCCACTTCGTCAACTAATTTGTTGATTATAGATTCATAGATCATAGAGTTGGATGGAGCCTGCAAGGCCATCGAGTCCAACCCCCTGCTCAGTGCAGGAAACTAGAGGAGGGGTCTCCCATCCAAGTCATAACCAGGCCTGACCCTGCTTAGCTTTCCACGCTCAGACAAGCTGAGCCAGCGTGAGCCACAGGCCTGTGGCCTGTACAAATTGATTAAATTTAAATAACTTTGCTTTTTAGGGTGCAGTGCAATCCGGATGCCCGTAGCCCTCCAAACTTGGAGGATTACGGACATCCTATGCAGGGCGGGAGGAGGGAGCACAGAGGCGAAGGTTGCCTCGGTGCTCCTCCCAACCCGTAAAACCCTTAGATGGCCGATTTCCGCTGTCGTAAGTGTCGCGCCTCGGCGCACGAGGGAAGGAAGCCAAGGCACCGCCGGGATACTTCGTATTGTGGTGGCACCTGTCTCCTCCCCTTCCCGCCCCCAGAAACGCCCACAAAACCCCATATCCGAGGTCGCATTTGCAGCCTCGGAGAAGCAGGCGGCATGCTTATTTCTCTGCCGGCTGTGAGGGAGAGAAGGTGCGACGAGCATTGGGGCAGAAAACGGGCGCCTCAGTGAGTTCAAGCAGTGCCCATCCCTTGTTGCATAAGTGAATGCCAAAACAAGGTTATAGCAGTCCTTATAAGGACCAGCTTGAATGGGAATAATGTGGGGATGCAAATGGCCATTGGTCTCTCGGCCAAGCTGATAAAGTGGATCCTGCTGTCCCATTTTCACTCTGCTGTGGACAATCCTTTTGATGTTTTAACTTCAAATGTTGCAAGTGAAGTGTCCATCGTGTGGCGAGTTTCTCTGGCCCCCTCTCCATGGCACCAGTGGCCCTTACCCAGGGGGTGGGGGGGTAGCAGGGAAATTCACCAGCAAGATTCCCACGGTGAGATCTGTTAAATGATAAGGCTGGGGAATATAACTAGCACAGTTCCATGAGGCACTCCCATAAAAACCAAGAGTGGAAGCAGCACCATTGCACCAGCCCTGCTGAAGGACTTAATTTTTTTTTTCCTCTTCCCTCCCCAACCCCTTTTCCTTGTGTGTGCTGTCTTTCTAGATTGTAAGCCTGTGGGCAGGGACCGTTTTATGTAACTGGTTTCATGTAAGCTGCTCCAAGAACCTTTTTGGCAAGGAGCGGGATGATAGAAAAGGAAAGATAAGTAAATACGGTACTTCTTTTTTTCTGCCCAAACGAAACTTCTCCCTTATTTCTCCCCCCCCCCCTCATTAGGTTCAAGGTGAGCTGAAGCGTAAGTGGCGCAGGTGGCACATGGAGAGGTTTCTGGGCTCCGACATGAAGTATCACCACCCATCCTTGGGCAGCAACGGCACCAACTTCAGCACCCAAATCTCCATGCTGACCAAGTGCAGCCCAAAGAGCCGCCGATGCTCCAGCTTCCAGGCTGAATTGTCTCTGGTTTGAGACCCAGAAGCAGACGACCAAAGGACAAATGGGTGGAAGGGAAGGAAGATGGGTCCAGCCATGGCCTTGGGATTAAAGAAGAAAAAAAGTGTTTGTTTTTTTTAAAGGGGGGGGGTTTAAGCACGCCACTCTTTTGTCAACCAAACCAGAGCATAATACTGGAATACTGGAACCGAGATGTTCTGGATGAGGAGAGATACACCTGGACAGTTTTTTTTCATTTGCTCTTCCCAGCTCTCGAACTGTAGGAGTTGGGGACGCTCATGAACGTAACACGATCGCTACACGTGACGAATAAGGGAGAGCCGGCGTGATTGCCAGGGTGGACTGCACCAGAGCCGGCTCTTCTTTCAGTGAACAAACCCAAAATGAGCCAGTGGATAAAGGAGGCGTTTCTGAGACCTCATCTTCCAAGAGCCGTAGTGTGAAAGGGCTCGGAAGGGCTCGGCGGTGGGGAGGGGTGGGCCCTGTGCCAGTAGCCCCCCGAATAAGCCACTTTTCTCTCCAGGTGAAACTTCAGAACCCAGAAAGTCATCTCAACCCCAGAGCCAAAGTGGGATCTCTTGTCTTGACACCTGAAGCTTGAATAGTGCCCCAAAAGGGCACCCCTCCCAAAGATGGCCTTCTAAACCATCGAGACAAGACGGTCCATCCAGATCAGCGTTGCCTGCTCTGAACAAGGGGGACAACTCCCCGGGGACTCCGCACTTGGCTCTGCTTCCTGAGGTGTTTTTAACTGCCGAGGCCCCAGGGATGGATTTTTTGTCTGCATGTAAAGCATGTGTGCTGCCAACGAGCTGCAGCTCTCACCGCCCCGCAAGGGAACCGGCTCCATCGCAGGCTGCTACGCCAGTGGGCACCCCTCCCATCGAGGAATGAGATTTCTCCCGTTTCCCACTGCGGGGGGGTTGGACTGTCCTGCTCAAGTTGTGGGGTCTGACCAACGACATGCCCAGGCGATCTCTGACCTCTGAGCGTCTCGGGCAGGGGAGTTTCCCACTCCTGCCCCCAGGCTGGAAAAAGAATGAGCTCCAGAAAAGTTTTAGATGCATCCTTGTGTGCCGAAGGCTCACACTGACGCAAACCCAGATGCTGCCAACTGCATCTGGCGGGCTTTGTCGTTGTTTTCCGCGCGCCCCCCCACTGTTGATATCTCCGACCCTGGAGGTACGACGATTCTGCAGGGGACGACGTGGCAAACGGAAGAGACTTATCCGTGCCTGATGAGATGCAAACACTGTCCTTCCGGGAGCCTGTTTTTCCGCGTGGTTCGGAATGGAGAGGGAAGAAACCCCCGCAACTTATTCTGAAGTTCATCGTGCCCTTGATGATCTTCGCTCGACGTGCCAACGTTCTCCGCTCCGCCCTCTTTGTAAATATTCCAGAAACTTCTGGGACTGCTGTTCTGAAAGCAGCGCTGACGGAATATCCCGGGAGGTGCCCTCTTTGCATGGACAACCATTTTTTCAGTGTGAAGATTCTTGCAACCTCCTTTTCGTGGGCCCTCTCAGCCACCGTAGACGTGGATGGAACCTTACCTTGTTTCTAATGACCCTGTAGTATTTATTCAGCCAGAACTGTAAATATTAATCTCCTTACCTTTTCATTGGTTCATCTCAGAAGGATTTTTGTTTTTGTTTTTCATTTCAAAATGGTGGGTTGGGAGGATTCTTTCTTTTGTGGCTACCATTGCTGAAAGTAAATAATAAACTCTTACGGAAAGATGCTGTGTATAAACGCTTAACTTTTCAGAAAACAGAGACCAGTCCCTCCCCCAAACTGGGCTGCTGCTACTGGGAAGCATTTATATACAAAGGGTTGGATTCAAGATCTACTTTCCTCAAGAGGAAACGCTCCACTTGCAGAAGGACCCTCTGTCCGATTTTTGGGACACCACACCACAGCTCACCCCATTCAGCAAGTTCTCCAGATACTCTCTGTAGCATTTTCAGGGGGCTGGAAGAGCCGCCGTGGGATGCAGGAGGCAGGGAAGTCCACTTCTGTTAGGGCATTTGATCCAGGGTAAATCTCTATCCAACCCAAAGAGTGTGCTGGCCACCATGCATAACGTGAGTTGCGAAGTCCCTTCCTAAAGAACTTGTGGTTTTTGCTTGGTACAAAAATGGGGAAACGTTGCAGATTGACAGCAGGCAACAAGGGTGGATAAGCGCAAAGTCGCCAGAATGTAACCACCAAACAATATTTTAAAAATTGGGTGGGGGGATTGACACCAAGGCAGAAAGAGTGAAGCTGTAAGGATGCACGTTCAAGTTGGAGAGGCTAAATTTCTATTAATCATCAGTGTTTATATAGTACTATGAATGTAGTCTTAGGGAAACCATGGTTCTCCCAGCCTGCAATATGGACTTTATAATACCGGCCTTCATTGGAGGGCTGTTGGCAAAGGATTATTGAGATAATGTACGTGGGAGATTTTCAACGTGGAAGGACAAGCTACACGTTACGTTGGAGTTCTGTGTATGGAACACAGGCGAAAAGATTTACTAAAATATTTTAGTAAAGGCAGCCATTGTGGGGGGGAGGGTGTATTTGGATCCCGGCTGTGGAGCAAGTGGGGGGATCTAACCCTTTCCATGTGCCCCATGGCCCTGATCCACACCACCTCCCTGGAGTAGCAATTGAGCATGGAGGAAAAAATTTGCAAGCTTAAAAATTTAAAGGTGCAATCCTAGGCAAGTTTAGCAGGCTGGGGCATGCTGGGAGTTGTAGGCCTTTTTTCTGTCTAAACTTGCCTAGGATTGCACGCCAAATGCTCATGCATTTTCTTTTCTATGGCTAATCACAACTCTCGGGAGATGGGGTGACCACGTGGAGGAAAGGGTCGAAGCCCGCCCCCTCTCAAATCTTTGCAGCACTGACCCAATCCAAATCAGGAACCCAGCAGCTGGTTTTACAAAAAGAAAATTACATGGAGTGGAGGCTCCAGAAACTGAGCTCTAGTTGGCTGTTCAGTTTGGACCTTTAAAAAAAAAAGAAGAAGAAGAAGCCTCATTATGTATTCAAAGCATTGCACATACTTTAATCCCTGGAACAACCTTGCAATATAGACCGATGCTACCATACTACAGATGGGAAGCGGAGGCCCTTGCCTAACACCACGCAGGTAAATTTGTGGCTGAGCTGAGGTTTGGACTGGCCCCGTCCTGGCCCATAGCTCAGGCTCTTAACCACTGTACTACACCACCTGCGTGTAAGTGTGCTCTTTCATGGATCCCGCTTACCATTTTCAGTCTGTTCAATCAATGTTTAGATTTTCGGATTTCAGTCAATTGATTTGGAAACAAGGCCCTGTGAGGAGAGACTGAGAGAACTGGGCATGTTTAGCCTTCAGAAGAGGAGACTGAGGGGAGATATGATCTCACTCTTCCAGTACTTGAAGGGATGTCACACAGAGGAGGGCCAGGATCTCTTCTCGATCATCCCAGTTTGCAGGACACGGAATAATGGGCTCAAGTGACAGGAACCCAGATTCCGCCTAAACATCAGGAAAAATTTCCTGACTGTCAGAGCAATAAGACAATGGAACCAACTACCTAGGGAGATGGTGAGCTCTCCCACTCGAGGCATTCAAGGTGCGGCTGGACAGCCATCTGTCAGGGATACTTTGACCTGGATTCCTGCATTGAGCAGGGGGTTGGACTCGATGGCCTTGTAAGCCCCTTCCAACTCTACTTTTCTATGATTCTATGATTTCAATCAGTTTTCAGATTTCACCCATGAACAGTGGTATTGTGAAGCCAGGGGTTACAGGGTCAAAGTTCCAGGCTATTTTGATTAGCAAGGATGCTGATGTCATCGGCCACCACCACCCTCCGGCTTCCCTGTTCCCTCTGAGCTTAGCTGCAATCCTCATGGTGGGGGGGGGGGGATGGAATTTCTCATCAAGTCAGTTATCCCTGTTGTAATGCAAAGTATTTTGGGGTAGCTTGGTCTGGAATGGGTAATTGAGATATAATATGACCTACGAAAGAGGTACCGTATATCATACACACAGAGGGACGGATCAATGCAGCTACCTGCGTTTTCAGACTCTCCTCGGGGCCTTGCCTACAGAGACTGTCAGGATGAGTGCCCGCATTTCAAAATGTACCACTGCCCACGAAACAGAGCTGGGAGTGAACAAATGAGAGCTAACGCTGTGCATTAACGGACCTGCGTGCCTGGCGTCCTTAGACAATGGCAAGGATTCATAATTTAAGCTAAAACAGACAGAGCTATCCTGTGGCGTTTTTAGAGGACCCAAAATCACATCCCAGTTCCGTGATGAAATGTGGCTTTTAGCCATACCAGGAAACACTCTCCAGAGAAGGATTGTGGACAGGAATTATTATTATTACTATTATTATTATTATTATTATTATTATTATTATTATTATTATTATTATTATTTATCACAACCTTCTCTGTAATCCTTTTGCTTGATTAAGATTTCTATCCAGAGCCTGGTTTCTAAGGCACTGATGTCAAGGATACTTGGAAAGATGAGGACCATCATCCTCAGAAACGCAGGTGGCGGGCGAGGGAGCTGCATTATTTAATCTCCTGCGGCTTCTGCTAACCAGCTGGGCTGGCAGATTGTCAATGGTGACGGATAAAGTCTGCTGCAGAGCAATGCCAAGAAGATACGTTTTCTCTGGATCCCCATTGCACCTTGACTAGATCCTGAAGGAAAGTGATGTGGCTCCACCCACTGGGAATGTCTTCTGTATCTCCCAGCCCTTGGAAATAAGAAAGAAGTGTATAGGAACACTTCTCCTGTAATTCTGGGGAGAACATCGCAAGCATGGTAGATCTGATCTGTGCAGTAAACAGAGGTGGTTTTTCCGTGGTCCTAGGCCATCATAAGTCTCTTGAGTGTCTTGACCCGTGGCCTTGTTTCCTTCCAGCAGTGGACACTGGTGGCTCCAATGTCAGTGTGGCCCAGTGAGTCCACTCCAGGTTGTAGTCTGAACTTCTAAGGAGCTATGCATGGTGCTGAGCCTATTTGGTGATACGGTGCAGCATCGTGGATAGCTCCATAGAATCATAAAATAGTGGCCTACAAGGCCATCGTTGAACCCCCTGCTCAATGCAGGAATCCAAGTCAAAGCATCCCTGACAGATGGCTGTCCAGCTGCTTCTTGAATGCCTCCAGTGTGGGAGAGCCCACCACCTTCCTAGGTAGTTGGTTCCATTGTCTTATTGCTCTAACAGTCAGGAATTTTTTCCTGATGTTCAGGTGGAATCTGGGTTCCTGTCACTTGAGCCCATTATTCTGGGTTCTGCACTCTGGGATGGTCAGGAAGGGATCCTGGCCCTCCTCTGTGTGACAACCTTTCAAGTACTTGAAGAGGGCTATCCTATCTCCCCTCAGTCTTCTCTTCTGAAGGCGAAACATGCCCAGTTCCTTCAGTCTCTCCTCATAAGGCTTTGTTTCCAGACCCCTGATCATCTTTGTTGCCCTCCTCTGATCTGAATCCTTTCCAGTTTGTCTGCATCCTTCTTAAAAGTGTGGTGCCCAGAACTGGATGCAGCACTCAAGATGAGGCCTAACCAGTGCCGAGTAGAGGGGAAGTAGTACTTGTCAAGCGGATTGCACCAATAAAAGACTGTCTCTGACTGAGACCGATTGCCTTCTCTGTGGGGGGGCGGGAATGGGACAGTCTTTTATTGGTGCAATCCACTTGACAAGTGAATTGCTCTCTTGGAGGCAATCAATGCCCAGCAATACAAAATCGCCACCTGGTTGTGTCGTACAAAGTCCGCTCACCAAAGCCCAACAAACGTGCCAGAAATCCAAGGACGTAGGAAGTAGTTCAGAATGATAGAGTGTTGTCTCCTACTGTGGAACTACCTGAGTCTATCTACAGTGAGAGGAGGCACTACCAGGAGTCACTGTCTGAGACTGGATCCTGACAGGGAAACCGGCTCCTCAACCTACGACTCCTCCAGAGAGGGCGCTTCTGTCCTGCCCTCTTTTGCTGATGCCTTGTCAACGGGCCCATCTCAGAGACCCCTTCCCCTGGAGAGACTGCCTTTTGTTGCTCAGTTGCCATGGACAAAGTCTCTGATGGATAAAGGGAAGCTCCATCCAAGGCTGAGTCTCCCAGCCAAGGAGAGTTGACTGACTAAGCCTCGATCGTCTCTCCCTCCCCCTGTTCACTGAGTGGTGGGAGGCCTGGTATGACTGAACTGCCTCCTCTCGAAGGCCCCACAGCTGGAGCTGGCTCTTCCAGCTCTTCCCCAGAGGCAGAATCTGTGTCCAGCCTTGAATCTCCCTCTGTGCTCAAGCCAAGGCCTGACGGGGACACCCTGTAGTGCAGGAGGAAGGGAGGATCCCCTAAAACTGAGCAGAGGCGCCTTCTGTGAGGGGAGGGATGCTCACGGAAGGTTGAAATAAATGGAAATTGGTGCAAGAGAATGAGCACCCTCAAGCCGCCCTCGTTCATTTCAAGGAGCCACACGCAAGAGAATTTCCTGGTGGGTGCCCCTGGCTTCGTTCATGCCAGGGGCATCAGAATTGTCAGCCTCGGATACCCAACTGCCTTGGACCAGTCCTGGTGGCGCATGAGCAACCACTTTGTGTCATTGCAGGTGCCTGTATACACACACATGCACACCACACACACAGGGTAGAGCTACATCTTATGAAGAACATGGCGCTGCTGTCCAAAATGGAAACCCTGTGTTGTTGAGTTCCTCCCTCCCTCGTAGGTCAGATATTCCAGTGTCCTGATGTCATCACCAGGTGCAGTTCTCTGCCAGTAGTCAATGATGTGGAGCAGGGATGTGGGAACTGCAACCTTGGGATGTCATGATCTTTTGATCCTGCATGCTACAGGGGGAGAGAGGAAGCACTTGACATGGGGTGGTGGGTGGGGAGAGATGCCATTTTCAGCAGTAACATCACAGCTCCTGTAGCATGGTTCTCACCATAGAAGCCCACAGGTCTAGCCTGGGGCGGTGCTAGGTACCAAAAAGATCCGGGCTCAGGCCCACAGGGCCAAAAAAAAAAAAAAAAATGCACAAATTTGCTTATGCTGATTTACATATGCTCTAATTTCTGTGTGTGTCTTTAAAGGACACCTGTCTCCTAAGGACACCAGTATTTCTAAAAAGGCATGCATGGACAGGGGAGAGGAGGGCATTTGATTTCAGAAAAAAACCTCAGGCAGAAAGATTCAAGCTGAGGGAGGCAGCAGGAGGTGAAGTACGTGTGGGCAGAAAGCCAGCTAACCCAGGAGGAGCAGATGGAACAGAGATCATCAGGGCCCCTGTCCCTTACTTTCAGCAAGTGCCCATGGACAGCAGGGTGGTGGGACAGACAGCCTCCCAGAGATTCGGGGCTCCAAATGAAAGATTCAGGGCTCCTGCCCTAGTGGGTTGCCCCCTAACACTGCCTCTGGGCCAAGCCGCTCTGCAGTCCCTCACCCTGCAGCGAATGGCCCTGATCAAAAGAGCCAGTTCAGGAACTCCATAAATATGGTAGGGCTTCAAAAAATGCCCCCCCCCTGCCATCTTCTGAAAGTAGCCCTCCACTAATAAATTGCGTGGAAGATGGCTACTCTCTGATGTGCCACAAAGACTTGAGGTTTGGGGGGAAACACACAGAAGTGTATATGCCAACCTAGGACTTCATTAGAGTTTGGCCAGGGCCCTGCTTCAGCCATCTCTGAATTAAAATAGGGTACGTTCCAAAAGCTAGCTGAACATTGGATTGCATTTTGCTCAGTTCCTCTCGGTTATTTATCTTAATGGGTTTGGAACATGCCTTTCCATTTGCTTTCTGCTTTCAATCCCTGAAATTTGCAGCGTATAATTCTGGTCACCCAATTGCATCTTAGTGATTGAGAACGGGCCTGCTTTTTGTCTGCAACATGTTATCCGTCTCACTGGTTCTGCCGACCGATTTAGCATGAAGAGGAAACGCTTTCGTCCTCCCTGCGGGGCTGCTTCAAAGCAAATCGCTATTGGCAGTTGGAAATGTCAAGCTTATTCAAGGGACTGGACCAAAAAGGCAACCCAGACCTCCTGCTCTTTGCATATGAGATAAGAAGGGAAGAGAAGCTGTGGCGCTCTCTAATTGCCACTTTGGAGGAGCTTTTGCTTTACCAGTGAAAAAGCAGCACATGGAAACGGGAATGGGAAAACCAGAATGATGATTGTGCACAGGGCCGGTGCAAGGCAGTTTGGTGCCCTAGGCAAGATCAGATATTTAGCGCCCCCCTCTTCCCACTTGAGCCCTCCCTCCCTCCAGCCCTATGCTCCTGGCGCCCCCTTTAGCCCGGCGCCCTAGGCAGCCGCCTAGTTGGCCTAATGGTAGCACCGGCCCTGATTGTGCACCGTAACTAATTGGCTCCATCATTTGGGAAGAGTCGGGAAAGGGTGGAAGCTAGGACCCCAGGGAAGTCAGAGCTATTTCCTGCCACTTTGGTGTTGGCCAGGGCTATGGCGTTGGATATCAAAGCTGTCTGCATAGCTGCAGAGCCCATTTTATTAAAGGGGCACATGTCGTGGCGGGCGATCCGCTCCCACCACCCAACTTGGGCGGCGCTCGGTGAGTGATGCCGCCACGCCTTCCAGGCCATGCCAAGGCGAGCGCCAGCCAAGACGCTCGCTGGACTTCCGGGTTCCCTCTGGAGTGCTTCTTACGTAGAAAATGGTGTGAGATACGTTAAAAGCGGCCGTGATTTTGGGTAACTTGTGCAAATCGCAGCCGTTTTTAACATATCTTACGCCATCTTCTACGTAAGAAGCGTTCCAGAGGGAACCCGGAAGTCGCTTCCCCAGCTCAGCTCAGGAGAACACGAGTCGAGCCTGGGAAGCAGGTAGGTTGAGTGGAGCTTCGGGGGGGGGGGGTCGAGCCCAGTGAGTTCGCTGGACTTCTACCCACCCACCCCAAACGAGCTCCACACACATCCCTAGGCCGCCTCCGTGCCCCTTTAGTTAGGGCAAGTTGCACAAAAAAAAAGGTTCTGCCATTGTAAGCCCCGAAATTCTACTGCTTATAAATATGACACCTGTTGAACCAATACTGTGAATCTTATCATTCTTCATCTGCCCAATGACGTCTACAATTCTGCAAGATTCCAGACCGATCCGATACAAATTGCCACAGGTAAAGCAAGTTTAAAAAGTGCTGGAAATGGACATGAAGGGATGTCACACTGAGGAGGGCCAGGATCTCTTCTCGATCATCCCAGTTTGCAGGACACGGAATAATGGGCTCAAGTTACAGGAACCTAGATTCCACCTAAACATCAGGAAAAATTTCCTGACTGTCAGAGCAATAAGACAATGGAACCAACTACCTAGGGAGGTGGTGGGCTCTCCCAGTCTGGAGGCATTCAAGGTGCAGCTGGACAGACATCTGTCAGAGATGCTTTGACCTGGATTCCTGCATTGAGCAGGGGGTTGGACTCGATGGCTTTGTAGGCCCTTCCAACTCTACTTTTCTATGATTCTATGAAATCACTGATATGACTACAGATGTATGTTATTCATGCTTGTTGAGGAGGTGTGTGCCTTTCATTCGTTTGGTGAAGATCTAATCAGCGGCTCAGAAGTTATTACGTTTTTTTTCTTCCCCATGAAAGCCTATGGCAGCAACTGCTGGAAAGTTATGTCAGTCATGCCCAGTTTCACTCCGAAGGTAGAATGTTGCCAGTAATCCCAAGTTTCTCAGGATAATTCTGTTACAGAAGGTTTCTGTGTTCAAGGGCTACTGCTTTCGTTCAGCAGTGTCAGTGGGGTTGGTGTATATCCACCCCGGGTTTCAGCCTGAAACTTAAAAGGAGCTATCCGTGGAACTGAGCCTCTTTTGGGGGATAGGGTTCAGCACCACAGATAGCTCCTTAAAAGTTCAGGCTGCAACCCGGAGTGGATACACCGCCCCACTGATGTTGGAGCCACCGCCGGACTCCGCAGCATCTGGTTCTAATGTAAATCGCAGGCACAGGGCAAAGAGAGAATGCCACCTCCTCCCGACCACTCAAGAGTCCTGATCCATATGAGGCCTCATGAGCTTACAACTGAGTAAAAAGGAAAAGAAAAACCTAGGTGCCCGCACTTTTCCTTGGTCAGCAAAGTTGCCCCATGCTGTCCTGGTCCTGGTCAGGATTGCCTTATGAAGCATCTAGCCCAGTGCTCTCCAACCTTGGGTCCCCAGAGGTTTTTGGCCTACAACTCCCAGCATGCCCCAGCCAGCTACGCTGGCTGGGGCATGCTGGGAGTTGTAGGCCAAAAACCTCTGGGGACCCAAGGTTGGAGAGCACTGATCTAGCCTTTCAGCTACTGAAAGAAGCAACGAACGGCCACGGGTCTACTCACAGGAGGATTCCTCGAGCAAGGCTCAGATGCGCCACAAGGCAATACAGGACCAGGGCAGCGGAGGCTGGCGTGGCTCCAATGACAGTGGGGCCCGTGTATCCACTCCAGGTTTGAGTTTGAACTTTTGAGGAGCTATCTATGGCGCTGAACCCCATCCCCCAAATAGGAGACATTGGAGCCACCAGCCACTGCTGGGACCAGGACAATGTGGGGCATCCACGTGGGTGCGTGGAGGGTAAGGTGTCAGCAAACACAAATTTCTGACATTGCCAAACATCATCACTGATCACGGGGCATGTCAGGCCAGGCATCAGCCTCAGCTTCCCATGTTCTGGCTTTGTTGAGCTCGAGCCAACATGAGATTGCCTTCGCTGAGTTCAATGGGGCTTACTCCCACGAAACTGTGCATGGGATCATGCCCTTACTGTTCGTCTTTGCGGGTCTTGTGCTCTCAGGGAGAAGGAGTAGCAACTAACCTGCCCTTTGCCCTCTGGTGTTCAGGAGGCTTTGGCTATCTTTGCGCATGCACATTTGCACATGCACGCAGACATGCGCACAGACATGCGCACATGCGCACAAAATGATGCGCATGCGTCACTTGCTCCTGCAGCGCGTTGCCAGGTGGGAGCAGCTGCTAATGCTGGAGCAAACAGGAACTGACGGGGAAGAGCAGTGGAACACTTCTCAGTTTTGCTCCTATAGAGTGCAAGGCAAGAGATGGTCATGATCCTATTCACAGTTAAACACTGAGCCCCATTAATGGGACTTTATTCTGAGTGAACATACTTCGGACCCTGCTGTAACCAACTGTCACACTCACATGCACATACATCTACAGCTTTTGTTTTCTCTTTCCCCTTCCAGGCTGGAACATTTGATGCAGCAAGCTTAGCTCTAGGGCAGTTCCATCCCCAATAATAATTGCCCAAGAATATTGTTTCGGAAGCAGGGCTGAAGGCAAAAATGGGCCAGTAAAACAAAAATAGCAGATGCCAAAGTGGGAAAGTACGGAGGGTTGGCTACAATGGAGGTACATATATGCGCCAATCATAATAGCTGCGATGTTCAGTTGCATCACTTACATTATATGCATCGCACGGGTGGGTAACATGGTGCGCACAGTCACCCCTGCCACTTTTAAAATACAGTAATACCTTGGATTGCAAGTAACTTGGTTTGAGAGCGTTTTGCAAGACAAGCAATTTTTAAAATATTTATTTTTTAAAAATTGACTTGATATACAAGCGACATCTTGCAATACAAGTACTGTAGTACGGCTTAAATTAAAAATCTCTGTACAAATTTTTTTTGGGGGGGATTTCGTTTTGATATAAGACTGTTTTGGATTACAAGCACGTTTCCGGAACGAATTATGCTCTCAATCCAAGGCATGGCTGTAAACACATTCTTACTGGCAACTGTGATTGCTGTTGAAATAGGTTTCTGTTGGTCCCGAAAACTTTGGGTTCAAAGGAATTGTTTATTGCATTGAGGCTCCAGGGGTGGCGCTGGGTACCAAAAAGATCTGGGGCTCAGGCCCACAGAACAACAACAACAACAAGCACAAATTTGCATATGCTCATTTACATATGCTCTAAAGTCTCTCTCTGTGTGTATGTGTGTGTGTGTGTGTGTGTTTAAAGGGCTCTGTCTCCTAAGACACCCCTATTTGTAAAAAGGGATGTATGCAGGAAAAACCTCAGGCAGAAAGATTCAAGGGCGGGGGGGCAGCAGGAGGTGAAGCACATGTGGGCAAAAAGCCAGCTCATCCAGGGGGATCAATGCAACAGAGATCATCAGGGCCTCTGTGCCTTTATTTCAGCAAGTGCCCCTGGACAGCAGGGTGGTGGGGCAGATGGCCTCCCCAAGATTCAGGGATCCAAATGAAAGACTCAGGGCTCCAGCCCAAGTGGGCTACCCCTTAACTCTGCCTCTGTGGGGCTCAGACCCCACCTCTACATACATTGTAAAGGCAGAGTCATTGGGGCAGGTTACTCGTCCTTTGCTATGCCTCTCATGGCAGCCATCTTGTGGTCGTGCCCAGGACAGTTTCACAAATGGCATTCTGTGCATTGCTCAGGGGCACCTCAATCCATTTTTTTTTTAAAGGTGTGCTGATTCCCTTCAAAAAGGAAAGTCACACTGTACATGCTCAGAGGTGTCACACTGTACATGCTCTCTTGCGGGGGGAATCCACTTCCTTATGGGGAAAGGGAGGGGAGCACTCTGCACATGCTCAGAGGCATGCCGCCTGAGGCACCAGGACCTGCAACACTAGCTGGGAGCAGGGGTCAGAGTTCTGCGCTCTTAGCAAGGTGCGATGAGAATCCCCTAATCTGCAAGCAATACTTTCCCACCAGCCTTCGGAATCAAAGTGAGAAGCTATCGAAAGAAACTCTTATGAATTCAAAGTTGGCCTGGCCCGGGGCCCTGTTTTTCCAGCACAGATCCTTTGTTTTCTAAATAAGAAAGGGTGGGCCTGTGTGGTCATGCAAACAAACAGCCCGAGCTAGCGACCCGCCCAAAACCTGCTGAGAGTTTGCAAGCATTTCAAGAGAGCCTTTGGCAGCAGAAGTGCAATAATAAAAAATTTTTAAAAAAAAAACAACCACTGTGCAAACAAATCGATTCAGAGTTGCGGGAAGGGATTTCTTTCAATCATGACAGCTTGTTTAGATATGGCCTGAAGAGCTGACACGTACGCCCATTGTGGCTATGTCTTTCTCTGACACACACGAAGAGAGAGAGAGGCCTGCAATGCCAGCGCCAGGTTTTTGAGGGCCCTTCAGCAAGACACACACCCCATGGGCCCCCTCCCTCAGTGAGCCTTTCTTCTCGCCGCCATTGTCACCAGCTGCTCCTGGTCTGGATTTCATAGATCTCATAGATCATAGAGTTGGAAGGAGCCTCCAAGGCCATCGAGTCCAACCCCCTGCTCAATGCAGGAAACTAGAGGAGGGGGTCTCCCATCCAAGAGATAACCAGGCCTGACCCTGCTTAGCTTACCACGCTCAGACAAGCGGAGCCAGCGTGAGCCCACAGGCCCTCATCCTCTGATTGGTACCACTTGCTTGCTTGACAGAGAGCCAGTGCGCAAGACAAGTATAGTTAAAACTATGGGATTCACTTCTGCAAGATGTAGTTATGGCCGCCAATGTGGACCGCTTTAGAAGGAGATTGGACAAATTCATGGAGGAGAAGGCTATCGATGGCTACTAGTCCTGGTTGGCTCCAGATATCAGAGGCAGTCTGCCTGTGTACTCCAGTTGCTGGGGACCACGGGCGGGAGGGTGCAGTTGCACCCATGTCCTGCTTGTGGGTTTCCTGAGGGCAGCTGGTTGGCCACTGTGTGAACAGAATGCTGGACTAGATCAGTGTTTCTCAACCTTGGGTCCCCAGATGTTTTTGGCCTACAACTCCCAGCATGCCCCAGCCAGCTACGCTGGCTGGGGCATGCTGGGAGTTGTAGGCCAAAAACATCTGGGGACCCAAGGTTGAGAAACACTGGACTAGATGGACCCTCGGCCTGATCCAGCAGGGCTTTTCTTATGTTCTTATGTAAGTAGGCTCTCTCTCTGGCACCTGCTACTCCTCTTTCTCACCACCACTCTTGTCTGGGCCAGACTGGGAGGCAGATGAGCGAGCAGGCTGCAACGGCGAAGAGGAGGAGCGACTCCAGGGGGTCCTTGTCCGCAGGCCCCCGTTGGGGTGTGTCAGCCCTTGGCAGGTGCCCAGCCACTCCTAACCTTGATGCTGGCCCTGGAGGCCTAGCTCCAAGTTTTGTGGTTCAACACAGCCAAAGGCAGTGGCAGAGGATGATCCAGATTGCCGGACCGGCACAATCTTTGTGAATCTCATGTGAGCCAACTGTCCTCGTTGGCCGGGGGGGCGGTGTCTTCTATTTTCTTCGGTTCCCTGCCCCTGTTTTTGGACTTTGGGGGATGCCTTACACCCACGTTTGAAGTAAGATGCTGAAGTTGCCATTCCAGAATGAGTGCCGTCCCCGGGGCCTTTAGAAATGAGAGGTAAGTTGTCACTGGTAATATCTGGGGCTCTAAGCATCACATGTCCGGCAGTCAGGAGTTGGGGGCTTCAGTTCCCCGAGCTCCTTGCCCCTCACCATGATCAGAAGAAGAGATGTGCCTCGGCAATCTCGCGCACGTTTACTTGGCCATATACAGCTCACTGTGTCCAACGAGGCTGACTCCCGAGTAAGTGTGTACACAGCATTGCAGCCATAATAAAGCTTTGCTGCAGTGCAGTTCATCAAGAGATTCAGTTCTATTTCCTGTGGCCTTGATAAGGACAAAAGGTGTGTGTGTGTGTGTGTTTATTTATCACGCTACATATGTTAATCATCTCACCATTGCAATGATAGGCGTATTATCACCCAACAATGTTTTCTGAATGGCAACTGATAAGGTAATGATCACTGTCTGTATTTTTTTTTTCTTTTTGCATGTCAATTCCCTCTGACACCACACAGCTCACACACACACACACACACACCCGCCCCTTAGCATGTGTATATAAATCAGCCAATACTTCGTGCATCTGATGAAGAGGGCACTGTTCGCACAAGCTTATGTCAGAATGCATGTGAAGCCTTTAAGGGTGCAGTCCTATCGATTGCACCCTCGCTGCTCAGTAGCCGCCGAACTTGGGAGCTTCCGAGATTCCTATGTCGTCCCCCCCACCCCCCGACCTGATGTCGGCAGGGCAGGAGCAGTGGTGGAGGCGATCTCCACTTCTCCGCCCTCCGATCTCCTATATTTTTGCTAGATGGGCTTTTCAGCCCCAGGGCCAAATTCCATTTCAGAGATGCTGGGGTGGGGTGGGGGGTGCGTTCCGGTGGCGGGTGGAGCCAAAGGCAAAAGGGGCGAGGCCAAAATACCAGCATATTCGAGCTTCAAGCTCTTACTACCAGTCAGATGGAATGGAGTACTGTGGACTAGGGCATGGCTGGCTGGCTGGCTGGCTAGAACCCTGAACAGGAGAGCGCTCCGCACTGCAGCATTCTGCTGCCGTCCCGCTTGCAAAGGCCGCAGTGATGGCCGCCGCTCATTCCAAGCCTGACGCCTTCCATCCGTTCTATAACGAAATGTCAAGACTGTGGCCGGGGGATGTACACAGCCTTATCTGTGCCTCTCCACCTGCCTCCTGGCAGCCAGATGTAAACCTTGAGAGGAATGCAAGCCGGGATTGCTAACGAGAGGAATCTAGTATAAACAAAAGAAGGGACTGCGGGAGCGGCCGTCTAAACAGAGAGATCCATCATCCCTCCGAGCTGGCGCAGCGAGCGGCGTGAAGAATTGCACACCGCCTGGCTCAGGACCAACGCCGGATTTAACTGCTCTGCAAAGTAATCGCCTTCCCACAGCTGGTTCACACAGGCGAGGACATTGCTTGATGAGTAGCCGCCGCAGCGGGGAACCGCCTCCCTCGGAAAGCATTTGTGTTCGCGGTGCTGTGAATGCCCTTTCACCCGGGACTTCCAGGTCTGAGAGTATCCCATAGACCAGGGGTGCACAACCAAATCTGGCCCACCTGGAGTTCCAGTCTGGCCATACTCCTTCCCCGGGCCCCTTTCCTGCAACCACGAATCATCTGGTGGTTTTCCAGCCTCTGCATGGCTTCCCCCCCCCTCCGCCATTTTAAAGGGTTGAAATGCATCTCCTAAGGCAGGGCTCTCCAACCTTGGGCCCCCAGATGTTGCTGGACTACGGCTCCCAGCATCCCTTGCCATTAGCCATGCTGGCTGGGTATGCTGGGAGCTGTAGGCCAGCAACATCTGGGGACCCAAAGTTGAAGAGCCTTGTCCTAAGGCTTACTTAATGGCAGTAAGAGCTTTAAGCTCAACTATACTGGTATTTTTGGAATTTTGCCCCTGCCTGCCCCTTTTCTCTTGGGCTTCACCCACTTTGCCTTCAGCCCCACCTACCGCTGGAATGTGGCCCCTGAGAGCTTCTCCTAAATTGGGGTTCAACACCCCTGCCATAGACATAGAGCTTTTCTACACGAGGCTGCTAATCGTCGTATCTACTTTTTTGGTTTCATTACGGCACTGAGATCCAAGCTCTAGACAAAGAGCTCTTCCTTTCCTGCTTTCCCACTACACAACCACTAGGTGGAGCTGTGCTATAACAACAGAGTAGCACAAACACTCCAGGAGAAAGAGCACCCTTTTCCCTGTTGTAATGTATTACCTCATTTCCCCCAATTCTAGAAAAAAACAAAAACAAAAACAAAAAGCAGGAAAGTGCTCTGAAAAAACTGAAGCAAAACTGGAGGATCTCGACATTGTCTAGAGAGCCCGTAAACAGCCATGGGTAAGGAACCACAAGCACACAATAAATGCCTCAGGCAGAAAAGCCCCTAGTGAACTCTTGTAACTGTGCATTCTCAAGGTTGAACCCTAGGCAGCTCTTGGAGTCAGAAGGGGTCAGAAGGGAGGGGCCAAGCCAGGAAGACCTTGCTACTCTGGCAAGGTCTCAGCCCATGCAGAAAGCCTTTTATAGCCCTTCCTGCCCAGGAGGGCCCAATGGCTAGCCAGGGTGGGTGGGGCCGGCCCAGATCCTGAGGGTGCTTCCAGAGGTAAGGCTCCTAGCGACCACAATGGAAAGGCACTGTGATAGTTACTTCTGAGTAAGCTTTGGACTGTTAAGGGTTCTAATCTGTGTGGCAGAGGCTCCAACTTTCTCTGCGCTGAATAACTCCTGCTGTTTGCACTAACGGCCTCCTGGGAGCAAGCGTGAATACGGAAAGATCATAACCATCTGTAGAAACCAGCATCTCACCAATTAGAAACTCCATTACTTTTGCTCCCCGGTAGCTGCAACCGAGATTCACGCAGAGTGCAATCTTATTCCGACTTCAAATAAGGACAATTAAGTGGTCTCTGGGGTTGCCTTTGCCCCCCTGAGGTTCTAGAAAACATGGGCTGCGTTGGTGATGGGAATACTTCTTTGGGGCAGGAGAGAATGTTTGATCTCTACTGCTCGGGACCTGCCGTCCCTCTAAACTTCTGCCTCCTCCTAGCGCCACAATCTTTCCTGAATTACCCTCTAGGACAGTGTTCTCCAACCTTGGGTCCCCAGATGTTTTTGGCCTACAACTCCCAGCATGCCCCAGCCAGTTACACTGGCTGGGGCATGCTGGGAGTTATAGGCCAAAAACATCTGGGGACCCAAGGTTGGAGAACACTGCTCTAGGAAGTTTCAAATTGAACCAGGTTGCCAAAATCGCTAGCCTCTATTTCCCCCTGTTTTCAGTCTCCCCTGTTGCTTTTCCTTTCTCTCCCGGTCCATGGCCTTAGAGAGAGACCTAAAAACCACGGCGGAGATTGGAGTAATTTGGCACTGTACTACTTTCATCATTTTTAGATTCTTGTTCTCCGCCGGGAGCTTTGCAAGCCAAGGCTCATACAAACAGGAGAATGACAGACAGGGGCGATATATATCTTTTCTGCAAGGGATTATGGTAGTGACAGTTTGATAGCAAGAGAGACAGAGAGCCTGAGGAGTCATCATGATCGTATTAAGTGCAGTTCTTTAATCATGTATCTGACCTACTCATATATCAATTGATTGATTGCACTTTTAGACCCACCCGCCCCGGTAACTGGAGTTCTCTGTGGGCCCTTGTACAATAAACAATGATTAAAAGCAGCACATACTAAAACCGAGACAAAAACAGCAGCGAAGGGCAAAAACAATGCAGTGCATAAAACCAACGGTGAAACCAGCAACAAAATAAAACAGTGCAAAGATCTAAGAAGGAGTTATTGACATGCCTTTGGGGGGGGGGGATTTTTTTTAAGTGGGATGGAACAGAGGGTCTTCTCTTAGCATCAAAAGGGGTGCAAATTTTGATGGCCGGGCATTTGTCATGATAGTCCGCGCAGGCACACACGCACACACCCCCAAGGAGAGTCTGAAATTGCAGGCAGCTGTTCGAGGAGTTTTCATCTGCTAGGAGCAGGCCTTTTGCAAACGGGTCTTAATTTGCCCATTCAAAACCCACCCACCCCAAAAAATACGTTGCATTACAACAGGGGACAAGATATTGTTGCTGGGAAAACCCATTTCCCTGTCAGGATTGCAGCTAAGCTCAGGGGGAACAGGGAAGCCTGAGGGGGGTGGAGGTGGGGGTGGCTGATGATGTCGGCATCCCTGCTAATAATTTTTTTTAAAAAAAAAAAGTCTTGGCATTGCATCCCAGGGACCCAGTGGAGGCTGGTGATGCCAGTGTCAGTGGGGTGGTGTATCCACTCCGGGTTTCAGCCTGAACTTTTAAGGAGCTATCCGTGGTGTTGAACCCTATCACCAAAATAGGTTGAGCACAATGGACAGCTCCTTTAAAGTTCAGGCTGAAGCCCAGAGTGGATCTGAGTGGAGAGGCGGGTAAGAAATAAATTATTATTATTATTATTATTATTATTATTATTATTATTATTATTATTATTATTATACACCACCCCACTGGCATTGGAACCACCAGCCACTGTTCACATCCGGTATCGGAGCCAGGCTGGTGGCGGGGAGGAGTTTAGGAAGCAGAGAGTCTGCAGGAAGAGGGTTCAGCTTCTCCAATATCTCATAGATCATAGAGCTGGAAGGGGCCTGCAAGGCCATCGAGTCCGACCCCCTGCTCAATGCAGGAAACTAGAGGAGGGGTCTCCCCTCCAAGTAACAACCAGGCCTGACCCTGCTTAGCTTCCCACGCTCAGACAAGCTGAGCCAGCGTGAGCCACATTCATAGATCTGATAGAGTTGGAAGGGGCCTACAAGGCTATCGAGTCCAACCCCCTGCTCAATGCAGGGAACTAGAGGAGGGGTCTCCCCTCCAAGTAACAACCAGGCCTGACCCTGCTTAGCTTCCCACGCTCAGACAAGCAGAGCCAGCGTGAGCTTCATCGTATTAAATCAGACCTAAGAGCCAGTGAAGAGGGTTTTATGTCTGACTAACTTTCCATGTAAACAGCACCTTATTGAAGGGAGAAGCCAGGCACAAGTTTCAATCCATTTCCCCCCCTCGAGAACCCCAAGTCGATAACGTAACATGTCTTTGGTTGCTTTAACGCCCTTGTGATTAATGAGGTGAACGGTTCTGGGCTTTCTATTCTCTGACACGTATTTATTTAACTTTTGTTTGCTTTCCAAACAGCCCTGCTGAGTCACTCACGGATGTTGCGGCAGCTCGCTCGTGTGCAAACTCCCTGACCTTTGCTCGCCTGGTTCATGGTCGGTCCCCGGCCCCACCCTGCATTCCTTTCAAAAAGAGCCACAAGTACATTTACACTTCCTCGATAAAAGAATGCGCCACCTCCGTTCGAGAGCCTGGCAGCGGTATTTCTCGCTAGCTTCGAACGCCGATGCCAGGCTGTGTGTGGGTCTCAGGTTTGGGATTTTTGTGGAGATGATTGCAGATGAATTTAAAAAAAAAAAAAAAAAAAAAAATCCTTGAAAATGTGCAGAAAGGAAATATGTCTCCTGCTATTGAATCACATCTGGGTGGAGTTTAGGATTCTCAGCTGTTTCGAAAGATGTCCAACAACCTTTGAAAAAATAGGGTCGAAGAATACTAAATGCATCATTCTAGGCTAGGCCAAAGAACAGGCTTCTAATAGCTTTGTTTACGGATTTTCAAAACCTGAAAAGCGTTCGTGTTTAAAATGTTCTCGGAAGAGGGATGAAGTCTTGGGAGCAGGGGGCAAGGAACTCTGTCTGACACCGTGTTGTTAATCCCGGACTATTGGGAGCTGAACTGTCACATTGTTGTTGCGCAACCAAGTTGCATCATGCTCTACTACAGCAGATCCAGAACTACAGTCACGTAGGCAGGAGCTAGCCCTCTATGGCAGACATTGGTTCGGACCAGGGGCGTAAACTCTGGGGGGGGGGGGGCTCAAGCCCCCCACCCCAGATTTCCCAGAATTGGCAAAGCCCCCTTCAGGCAACCAGCTGTTTAGCGCCATGCTCCCCCCCCCTCCCGGAAACTGAGAAGTCTACGCCCCTGGTTCAGACAACACGATAGCCCACACTCAAGGGTTGAGTACGGGTTGTCATTGAACCATGGGTTGTTGTTGTTGAAATATGTAGCTGTCAGAGTTGGACATATTCTGCCCACCTTCTCTGAGTGAAGCCATGCCCTCTGGCACCCCTAGGCCCAGCCCCTGCCAGGCGACCCCTATGCCCCCTTGAGGGAGGCATCTGCCCACTCCATTGCCCTGAAGGGGGCTGCCCCACAGCAGGAGGAGGGATAGCAATATAACCCTGTCCCTTATAGCAGTGTTCTCCAACCTTGGGTCCCCAGATGTTTTTGGCCTACAACTCCCAGCATGCCCCAGCCAGCTACGCTGGCTGGGGCATGCTGGGAGATGTAGGCCAAAAACATCTGGGGACCCAAGGTTGGAGAACACTGCCTTATTGTACTTTCCCCCCCCCCCCAGCTTCAAACTGTCAACTGCAAAGCTATGTGCTAGTTAGGGAGTCTGCCATGTTGTGACTGAAGATGCTGCTGCCGGTTTCAAACACAGAGACACATTTAAATTAATTAAAATTAACGGATGCATTTAAAAAACAAAAAACAAAAAACAAATAACCCCGAGGTACATACCCGATAGGACCTCCTTGATAGGCATGCCAAGTTTCAGGTGTCTAGGTTTCATGGTCTTGGAGCTATTGCGCTGACAGACAGACACCTCTTCTCTTATTATAGATCACACAAGATAATCATAAATTGCCATTTAAAATATTTATAATATTAAGGAAGGCAAAGAGAAGGGTGGAACTTTTTATTAACCGATTTTAATTTAAAAGTACACGCGTACACACACACACACACACACAGACAACAAACCGATCAAACAAAATATACCCACACACAAAAGAAAAATAGAAATCATAAAAGGGGAAATGATTAGCAATTATAATACTCTTAAGAAAAGGGGGGGGACCTCTAAAAGATCCCAGTTCATCTTCAAACTTATTAACATTCCATTTTCCTTGCCTCAAATCTTCACAGAAAGCAACTTTATACAATTTTGCAGGAGGCCAAAGTTTGATACACAATCCCCATAAATGAGGAGTCTGGTTTCTTTTCCAATAGTTTGCATACATTAATGTGTCTATGCAGTGGGGAGGGGCATACCTCTTTCATCTTTTTAATGCCGGAACAATGTGTTTGACATGCTCTGTGTTGTACAAAGGATCCATAGGACGCAGATGCGGCGCTAGGTACTGAAAAGATCCAGGGCTCAGGCCCACAGGACCAAAAAAAATGCACAAAATTTGCATATGCTAATGTGCTCTAAACTAAAGTGTGTGTGTGTGTGTGTGTTTAAAGGGCCCTGTCTCCTAAGGACACCTCTGTTTGTAAAAAGAGATGTATGGACAGCGGAGAGGAGGGCATTTGAGTTCAGAAAAAACCTCAGGTAGAAAGATTTGGGGGGGCAGCAGGAGGTGAAGCACATGTGGGCACAAAGCCAGCTCATCCAGGGGGATCCGATGGAACAGAGATCATCAGGGCCCCTGTCCCTTTCTTTCAGCAAGTGCCCATGGACTTCTCCTCCTAAAGGTGGTGGGGCAGAGGGCCTCCCAAAGATTCGGGGCTCCAAGTGAAAGACTCAGGGCCCCAGCCCTAGTGGGCCACCCCCTCCTAACACCACCTCTGATAGCACAGCTGTCAAATCGGGGCTAGCCAGCATTACAGTTAACCATTGTATGCCATGTTTTGCAACTTGGGATTTTTGACATTCTCCTTTCCAACCAAGATCTCTGTGGCCCTTTCTGGGCATAATGTGTCTCTCCTTTTAGGGAAACCAGGCAGTTAAACCCGCGACGGTGCAGTTCTATTTCTATAATGATCTATGCCAACTTTGCAAGATCAGAGGTTGGGTCACAGGCAGACGATGCCTTGGCTAATTGAGCTCTTTAAAGAGCCCCTTGGAACTTCCACCTCACTTCTCTCCACAGGGCAACATTTCTCTTCAATCGCCATCTGTCTAAAAGATCCCAGCTTGTTCATCTTTTAACGTTTTTTTCCATCAAAAAGGAGAGTTCAGAGACACAAGGCCGGGGGCTTGGCCTTTAAAAAAAATAAATAAATCATGACTGCTCCCGAGATCTGCTTTATTAACGGTCCTAAGCGCCATCCACGGGACTCCCGATGAAGCAAATCTTCAAAGGTCTGGCGGTTTAAGCACGCGGGAAATGCTTGACCCAGTTACACGGACGGTTCACAGAGTGCCCCAAAGCTTCTCCAGATGATCAATTCTAAGCATGCCCCTGCCAAATGCTGACCTTTGCAAGATAGTCCTGAAAAAGCACGCTATGCTACTCAGATACAGATGACGGAGAGGAATAATAATATCAGGGCCATCAGGGATTTGAATCAAGAGCTTTCTGGGTTATTTCATTTCATTTCATTTATTTATTTCATTTATATACCGCCCCACAGCCGAAGCTCTCTGGGCGGTTCACAACACTCTATACATAAAAACAACAATAAAAAACATACAAAATAGTTTAAAAAATTAAAAACCAAATTTAAAAACACAGTTTAAAATAACAATACAAAAGCCAATAAAACTGAGCCTACAGCTGACAATCCCCCCCGTGCTATTCCAGGCTCCTAACTAAATGCCTTGGCATAGAGGGAAGTCTTAACCTGGCACCGAAAAGATAGTAAGGTTGGCGCCAGGCGGGTCTCAGTGGGGAGCTGATTCCATAACTGGGGGGCTACCACCGAGAAGGCCCTCCTCCTCGTTGCCACCAACCGAGCCTCTCTTGGAGGTGGCAGTCGGAGGAGGGCCCCAGATGTTGAGCGTAGTGTCCGGGTAGATAGCGGTTGGGAGAGACGTTCCGTCAGGTTATGTGCTGGTGCTGGGACCCGTTGAGGCAAGGGCGGGGAGCTTCTTTCTTTCAGCTGGAGAGTCAAATTCCATTTCAAAGAAACTCTCAGGAGCCTTATTCCAGCATTGGGCGATGTCAAGATCAAAAGGGGTGAGCCCAAAATTTGCAAAAAACATACCAGTGTCACATTCCCGGCCTAGCAGCTGCAGGTTCAAGGGTCCCAGAGTTCTAAGATGGTCAGCGCAAACGGAGCAGGCAAAAGGCGAGGTCTCCCAACGGTCCAGATCACGGTCAACAAGGTCCCAAGGCAACGCAGCCAACGAGGAATAGGTGGAAGGAGAGTCAGAGTTCCGTCCAGAAGGATTCACACCAGGAAGCCGTCCAGAGTCAAGGCAAGCGAGATTCAAGAGCATCTAGTCAACGTTGCTCCCACCAGCCACTCTCTCCGCCTTAAGCTGCTGCTTTTATGCAGAGGCTGTCAGAGCCCCACGTCAGCCGCAGCTATGGGCTGTTAGTGACTGCAGCTGAAAGGGTCCTTCTTGTGAGCAAGGCTCCGACATGCGAGTAGACCCTTTCTCACAAGGAGGCCTCTGGCTCAGTCTGGCACTCCGTCTGAGTTCCTGCCTTTCCAGGCGGCGTCTCTCCCAAGGGCTTGGGAGGTTTCTCTGCCTTCATCTCTGTGGCAGAGCCCTTGTACTCCACAGGCGATGCCCCCATGGTCGTCACCCCTGAGGGCCCGGGCCCCTCCTGGTCCTCTCAAGGGAAGCTGGTGACTCCAATTTTGGTGGAGCTCCTTTGCCATTGCGGGTTTCCACGGTGCTGAACTCCATCCCCAAGATAGGTTCTCCCGCCATGGAGCACCGCAGAGAGTTCCCATGAAGCTCCAAATAGGAGGGGGCGTGTTTAAAGGGCCCTGTCTCCTAAGGACACCTCTGTTTGTAAAAAGAGATGTATGGACAGCAGAGAGGGGAGGGCATTTGAGTTCAGAAAAAACCTCAGGTAGAAAGATTTTTGGGGGGAGGGCAGCAGGAGGTGAAGCACATGTGGGCACAAAGCCAGCTCATCCAGGGGGACCCTGGGGGCCAGACTGGGACTTGAGGAGGGCTGGATCTGGCCCATGAACCTGAGGTTGCCCACCCCTGCCTTGAGGCAAGCCACTGTCTGCTGCAGAGTGGGGCCATTCTGCCTTCCCAGTGCTGTCCTTCCCAAGGCATGGTGTGGCTGTGAATATTTGTGTGTCAGGCCTGGATCTTTCCCGGGCTCCTGATCTGTGTTCCCTGCTTCTCACTCTCCTCCCGTGCCTACTCTTGATGCTGGCCCTGTGCAGAAGCACTTCTGTTTCGGAGGCATCAGTTCCCCGCCCCTGAGCACTCAAACTGCGTTATATTGCTGCATGGGGAAAGTGATTCTTTCCACAGCCGCGAGGGCAACTGCAATTTGGAGTGCTGTTGGAGAGGCGGTTGTGATAGCCCAACCTTCTCCAACCCAGTGGCCTCCAGATGGTGTCCCAGGCATCATCTTAGAGCCCCTGGAACAGCAGTAATGTAGCATAAGATCGATCAGGCTGTAAGAAATCTTGAAATGTAGACCGTTCCATGTATATCATCATCAATCCCTGGGAAAATTTTGGAGCAGATTATGAAGAAGTCAGTCTGCAAGCACCTTGAAAACAATGCAGTGATTACTAGAAGCCAGCATGGATTTGTCAAGAACAAATCCTGCCAGACTAATCTGATCTCATTTTTTGATCGGGTAACCTCCCTTGTGGACTGTGGGAATGCTGTGGACATCATATATCTGGACTTCAGCAAAGCTTTCGACAAAGTGCCTCATGATATCCTGATTAGCAAGCCAGCTAAAAGTGGGCTAGATGGAACAACTATCAGGTGGATCCACAATTGGCTACAGAATTGGACTCAAAGAGTGCTTATCAATGGTTCCTTCTCAAACTGGGGAGAGGTAACGAGCGGCGTACCACAGGGCTCGGTCCTGGGCCCAGTGGTCTTCAACATTTTTATTAATGACTTGGATGAGGAGGTGCAGGGAATGCTTATCAAATTTGCAGATGACACAAAGTTGGGTGGAACAGCTAATACTCTGGAAGACAGAAACAAAATTCAAAGCGACCTCGATAGGCTGGAGTGCTGGGCCGAAAACAACAGAATGAAATTTAATAGGGATAAATGCCAAGTGCTGCACCTAGGGAGAAGAAACCAAATGCACAGTTACAGAATGGGGGACACTTGGCTCAACAATACTACAAGTGAGAAGGATCTTGGAATTGTGGTAGATCACAAACTGAATATGAGCCAGCAATGCGATGTGGCTGCAAAGAAGGCAAATGCTGTTTTGGGCTGCATTAATAGAAGTATAGCTTCCAAATCGCGTGAAGTGATAATTCCCCTTTACTCAGCACTGGTTAGGCCTCATCTTGAGTACTGCGTCCAGTTCTGGGCACCACACTTTAAAAAGGACGTAGACAAACTGGAGAGGGTTCAGAGGAGGGCAACAAGGATGATCAGTCAGTCAGGTGATCACTCGTGACCGAGTAAGATTGTCTTCCAGGATAAATTTTTTCTTTTTTTTTTTCTTTTTTTTTACAAAAAGGAGATTTTAAAAGGAGGAAAATTCTAAAGAAAATTGTGTAGACTCTAGCGATGGGTCCGTAAGTGACTGTGGAGGCCAATTCTAGATCCACACAGCTTCCCACAGTGAGGACACAGGTTACCAGATGGAAGATGGTCCTGTAAAGGATTCATTTGACGTGCTTTTCGCTTAGCACGTTTCTCCCTTTCACCTTGCACTCGGGCTTCTTCAAAGTCCATAGAACCTTTGTGAAAGGCCAACCTCCAGTTAGATCGTACATGGGCCAGAGCTTCCCAGTTTTTGATGTTTATATTGCATTTTTTTTAGATTAGCCTTAAGAACATCTTTAAACCTCTTATATTGACCACCGATATTCCGCTTTCCATCCTTGAGTTGGGAATAAAGTAACTGCTTTGGGAGATGGCAGTCAGGCATTCGAACAACATGACCGGTCCACTGAAGTTGGCGTTGAAGGATCATTTTTTCAATGCTAGTAGTCTTTGCTTCTTCCAGTACACTGACATTTGTTCGCCTATCTTCCCAAGTAATTCGCAGGATTTTCCGGAGGCAACGTTGATGAAATCTTTCAAGGAGTTGGAGGTGACGTTTATAGATAGTCCATGTTTCGCAGGCATACAATAAAGCTGGTAATACAATGGCTTCATAAACCAGTGTTTTGGTCTTCTTACAAATATCCCGATCCTCGAACACTCTATGTTTCATTCGAGAAAATGTGGCACTTGCGGAGCTCAGACGATGCTGGATTTCACTGTCGATGTTAGCTGTAACAGAAAGATAGCTGCCAAGATAGAGAAAATGATCAACATTTTCCAGTATTGTCCCGCCAGGCTGGATAGATGGCATCACCAAAGGGTTAGCTTGCACTTGCTGATGAAGCACTTGCTGATGAAGCACTTTGGTTTTTTTGATGTTAAGTGAGAGACCAAGTTTTCCGTATGCTTCTGCAAAAGCATTTAGGATAGTTTGGAGATCATCCTCTGAATGTGCGGAGACCACATTATCATCAGCATACTGAAGTTCCACAACGGAGGTTGTAATTACCTTACTTTTTGCTTTCAGTCTGCTGAGATTAAAAAGCTTTCCATCTGTTCGATATATAATTCCCACACCAGTGGGAAGTTTCCCCTTGACAAGATGTAAAACCATGGCGATGAAAATGGCAAATAATGTTGGGGCGATAACACATCCCTGTTTAACACCTGATCCCACTTTAAATGGAGCACCATGAGAGCCGTTGTTGTCCAAGACCATAGCCGTCATGTTGTCATGGAGAAGTCGCAAGATATTCACAAATTTTGGGGGGCATCCAATTTTCATAAGGATAGTCCAGAGAGCTGTTCGGTCTACAGTATCAAAGGCCTTAGCAAGATCGATAAATGCCATATAAAGGGGTTGATTTTGCTTCCGGCATTTTTCTTGGAGCTGACGTGCAGTAAAAATCATGTCTACTGTCCCTCTAGAGGGGCAGAAACCATATTGAGTTTCAGGGAGGATCTCTTCTGAAGTAGATAGAAGATGGTTTGCGAGAATCCTGGCAAATATTTTACCTGCGGTAGCTAAGACAAGGCCCTATGAGGAGAGACTGAAAGAACTGGGCATGTTTAGCCTTCAGAAGAGGAGACTGAGGGGAGATATGATCGCACTCTTCCAGTACTTGAAGGGATGTCACACAGAGGAGGGCCAGGATCTCTTCTCGATCATCCCAGTTTGCAGGACACGGAATAATGGGCTCAAGTTACAGGAACCCAGATTCCACCTAAACATCAGGAAAAACGTCCTGAGTGTCAGAGCAATAAGACAATGGAATCAACTACCTAGGGAGGTGATGGGCTCTCCCAATCTGGAGGCATTCAAGGTGCAGCTGGACAGCCATCTGTGAGGGATGCTTTGACCTGGATTCCTGCATTGAGCAGGGGGTTGGACTCGATGGCCTTGTAGGCCCCTTCCAACTCTACTTTTCTATGAGTCTATACCGTACCATGTATGTGCATATGTGCTGGTGGTGAATTAATAGATCCATCCAAATGAGATGCTTAAATTAAAGTTACAGTGCTGTAGGCATCAACATACAGCTTTTCTGATAATTGTTTTTAAAACTCTTAATTTTGATATCTTGGGCAAATTTGGATTCTAATATCAAAAAAGGCCTATAAATGTCAAGATTGTATTTTTCTAAATGATTATTTAAAGTGCAGATCTAAACTTCTAAGGAACCCCAAGAGGCTCCGTGGGCCAGATTGTGGTGCCCCATGGGCCAGATTAGGCCTACAGACCAGAGGTTCTGGTCTCCTGATCTAAAGAAAAGCAGAAGGCATTTCTACACAAGGCATTTATTGTGTGCTTGTGATTCTCCACCCACAGTAGTTTGTGGGTGCTTTACATGACGTCGTCATCCTCCAGGGCCTCTCCCATTCTTTGCAACCATTATGGCATTTCGTTTTTTCTAACAAAAACAGGTCTGGTATTTCCGTGCATGGCAGCATGAAACCCTGGTGTATTTACACAATTCTGCTATACCACAGCACCACCTAG
Organism: Shinisaurus crocodilurus; assembly: GCA_021292165.1. Taxonomy (NCBI): domain Eukaryota; kingdom Metazoa; phylum Chordata; class Lepidosauria; order Squamata; family Shinisauridae; genus Shinisaurus; species Shinisaurus crocodilurus. Next base: position 104,987 of record JAHFWL010000681.1, on the reverse strand, counting down.
TGGTTGTGTAATGGAACATATAGAAAGACAGAAAAAGAAAAAAAGCCAGGAAAAAAAATGTGTGTAAAGGAGGAGAACTTAATCTCACAAAGAATCCGGAAGCAGAAACCTTGTTAAAGTGGCGGGTTAAAAGCCTCGTGTAGAAAAGCTCCTTGGAATAAAGCAATATGTGTTGACCCTGTTATAATAAGGCATCATAAAGTTCATACTGCTGCATATTTGGTGTTCTTTTTTCCCCTCTTTTTTTAAAATTTTTATTTATATATTTTTAAATGAACACACATACAAAAGAACATAAACCTACAAATCATAAACTCCAAGTGCACCCGTCACCCCGGGGCCAAAACCAATTCTATCCACATAATCCATTATTAATCTATATTCCAAAAATACATCATATCATGACATGGCTTACTCCCTTTTCCCTTTACTAAAACATAATCTAAAAATGGTCCCCATATATCCTTAAAATTATTTTTCTTTAATTGTCCCCTTTTACATTTAATACTACATGTTAGTTTATCATTTAAAGCAATATCCCAAACCTCTTTATACCAATCTATTATTAAGTACTGGTGTTGAACTTTCCAATTCCTTGCAATCAGTAACATATTTGGTGTTCTGCCAAATCTCCCGTATACCATTCTTCAGTGACTTGATGGTTGCTATGAGCAGTTTTCTCTGAAGTTGCCAGTAGAAGCCATCGTTACTTTCATGGACTGGATTGCCTCAATTAATTCTTTGAAAAGACAAAAGCACTACAGCTTGTCTGGAAGCCAATACATTCTCTGAGCTAAGAGACCGTACCCTGATTGTTAATCGCTAATAAGATGTCTGTCATTTCGACACGGTGGAGGGGGGAGAGAAGCAGGGGGAGAGAGAGGAGGAAAGTTGTAGCTTCTGTGTTCTCTGTGGCCGGATATAGGAAGGACAGATTTAGTGGTGTGTACTGGGCATGATGGCAATATTCCTCTGAATACAGTTGTTGGGGTGGAGGAGAACAGCAGAGGCTATCAGTGGCCAGCAGGGATGGGGACTCGGACTCGACGACTCGACTCGCGAGTCCGACTGAGTCTCCCCTCTGACTCGAGTCCCACTCGAGTCCCAATTTTTTCAATGGGACTCGAGACTCGACTCGGGACTCGAGCCCAAGGACTCCGCCACCGCCGCCACCACCGCCGCTCATGTCACCGCCGTCGCTGTCTCCCTCGCCGCCACCCGCTCGCAGCCACCACCGCCGCCATCGCACGCCACGCCGCCATCACGCCGCTGCCATCGCACGCAGCCACCCGCGCCGGTCCCGTCATCACTTCCGGCGTGGCGGAAGTGACGCGCCGAGACCCTGCTCCGGCGCACTTGGCCGCCGCCGCTCTGGCCAAGCGCACCGGAGCAGGGTCCCGGCGCGTCACTTCCGCTGTGCCGGAAGTGATGACGGGACCGGCGCGGGTGGCTGCGTGCGATGGCGGCGGTGTGGCGTGCAATGGCGGTGGCGTGGCATACGATGGCGGCGGCTGCGAGCGGGTGGCGGCGAGGGAGACGGCGGTGGCGGTGACGTGAGCGGCGGCGGTGACGTGAGCGGCGGCGGCAAGCGGGCGGCGGCGAGCGGGCAGCGGCGAGGCAGCGAGGCGGCGGCAGGCGGTGGCGGCAACTCGAGCGGCACGGAGAACACTCTCCGCGCCACTCAGAAGAGCGAGATCGGGCCGCGCCACCGCCGCCGCCGTGGAGAACTACAAACCCAGGGAGGGCTCGTAATGCATCCCTGGTGCGGCGGCGGCGGCAGGAGCAGGGACGAGGGAAGGACCCGCCCATGGTAAGTGGGGGCGGCGGCTGCGGCGGCCCGTGGAGGGAGCGGGAGGGTCTCCGCGGGAGGAAGGGCAGCTCTTCTTCCTCTCGCGGAGACCCTCCCGCTCCCTCCATGGGCCGCCGCTTTGGGAGTGACTCGGCGGGACTCGAGACTCGAGTCACCATTTTGGACCTTGGACTCGAGACTCGACTCGAGACTCGGGTCCAAAGACTCGTGACTCGAGGCCAAGGACTCTTCAACATCCCTGGTGGCCAGTGGTTCAACTTCAGCTAAACCTTGGGGCCAAAGTCCAGGCTGCCACAGCCCGGGGGGGGGGCAAAAGACCACTCAGAAATCGACAAGTGCAGAAGCACACTCCATTTTATTCCTGCAGTCATGATGATGCTATGGTTTAAGTGAGTTTAAAATGCAAAACTGCACGTGCTCAGGGTCTCTCTCTCTCTCTCTCTCTTTTAATGTTTTGCTGTTGCTGTTGTTGTTGTTGTTGTATCATATCAGGAATGTAGAAGCAGTTTTAAAGCATGGAAGGGGGGCTGGAGGGGGAGGAAGAGAAGAGTTTCATAGATTCATAGGTCATAGAGTTGGAAGGGGCCTACAAGGCTATCGAGCCCAACCCCCTGCTCAATGCAGGAAACTAGAGGAGGGGTCTCCCATCCAAGTAACAACCAGGCCTGACCCTGCTTAGCTTTCCACACTCAGACAAGCTGAGCCAGCATGAGCCACGGGCCTCGTGAAGTAATGTTGTAAAAATTCAGTAACTAATGAGTTAAAATTAATGAAATGCTTCTCTTCTTTTTTTTTTCCTCTTCCTGGTTTTTATAAATTTTTGCAGGGTTCCCTCCCCACCACAAATATCCTTGAAAAGGATTCAACTTCCAATTAAAGAAGGTGGGTTTGGCTTTCCAGGTCTTGCTTTATATCATTGGGCCTATTTGTTGATGTGGACTACATTTTGGCCTTTAGATTAGATTCTCACCTCGGTCAGTTTTGGAATCTTCCCGTCTGGATCCTCTCTCCGAATGGGTGGCATTAGGTTCTCGGTACACTAAAAGGGATCGGCTTCCTCTCACAGTTACGGCTGTTAGAAACGTGTGGCGTATGACATCACATCAATTACATTTTGATCCATTTTCTCATGCTAAATGGACTCTATGGGGAAATCTATATTTAAAAATTGGTAAGAGAATGTTTTTGTGGCAGACTTGGATGGGTCCGTTGATATTTTTTTTTACCTTGGATCAATTAGTGAGCGCTGATGGTGAGTTTTTGTCATTCTCGGCTTTGCGTGCCAAAAACCATTTGCCTGCTACGGCTGAATGACAATACTTGCAATACTTGCAACATTTGCTAGAATCCAGATTTGGCCCTGCCGCTTTTACAGCTTCAGAGTCTCCTTCGTTACTGGAAGCATTTATTGAGGCAGATCAGTTATATGGACCCATGATCCATTTTGATAAATACTTATCAGTGAAGAAAGACGATACACGGGGTCTTAAGCAGGAATGGAATAGGGAACTGGACTGTCCCATTTTGCCTAATCAGTGGATCGCTGCTTTAGCGTCTGTATCCGAAGTGTTTATGGATCTCAGGTTACATCTTATTCAGCAAAAATTCTTGTTCCATGTCTATTGGATGCCACAACGTCTCTTTAATAAGGGTTGGTCTAAGTCGGCTAACTGCTGGAGATGTAACACCGCTAAGCTTCTTCTGATTCTATGTTTTGGCAATGCCCAATAGTTGCCTCTTTTGGGGAGAAGGTTATTATATGGATAAATTTTTGCATTAGAACACTCTTTAATATTTACTGATGCACATGTCCTCTTAAATTATCTACCTGCTTCCTAGAAGTTAATGCTCCCTCAGCGCAAATGGATTTTCTGTGCCCTTTTGACTGCTAAAAGTCTGATATTGGAAGGATAAACGCTCACCTCCCATAATGCAATGGATTGAGGGCCTAAAATGATGCTTTCAGCATTTGAATGGGTGGTATTTAGACGCCACCTGCGGTTGGATAAATATATGGATATTTGGTTTGCCTTTGTTTGAGTTTATGTACAATTCTTAGAAAGCTGTATTTTCATATATATGAAAATACAACTTTCTAAGAATTATACATAAACCATGCATGTGTTGAAACTGATATATTCAAATATATGTTATAAGAATAAAAGTACGATCATCTGTATGCTATGTATTTAATGCAGCATGTAGGTCATGCCTTAGAGCCAGTGTGGCGTAGTGGTGAGAGTGTCGGACTGGGACTCGGGAGACCCGGGTTCTAGTCCCCGCTCGGCCATGAAACTCACTGGGTGACTTTGGGCCAGTCACGGACTCTCAGCCTAACCTACCGCACAGGGTTGTTGTGAGAATAAAATGGAGAGGAGGCGGAGGAGGATTATGTAAGCTGCCTTGGGTTCCTTGCAGGAAAAAAAGGCGGGGTACAAAAATATAATAAATAAATATAATAAATAAATATTTGGTTTAGGGTGTAAGGCTAACTCACAGCCCCATCAAATGTGGCTGCCCGTAACCCTCCGAACTCAGAGGTGTTCTAAAGGTGTTTCCCCTCCCCACAAGGAGGCGAGGCTGAGGCAGGAATGCCTCCCCCCCACACCGGCTCCGAAGACGTCTTCCGTCTTCGGAGCGCAGCCGGCATGGAAAGATAAATGTGCCAGCTACAAATGAGCCAGGGGGGGTGGCGTAGTGATGAGAGTGTCGGACTGGGACTCGGGGGCCAGTCACGGACCCTCAGCCTAACCTACCTCACAGGGTTGTTTTGAGGATAAAATGGAGAGGAGGAGGAGGAGGATTATGTAAGCCGCCTTGGGTTCCTTGCAGGGGAAAAGGCGGGGATATAAATATAATAAATAAATAAATACAAGGGCAGGGGACGAGCGCTCTGTGGGTGGAGACCCTGCCGTGACCTCTGAAGGCATTTCCAAGGTTGGAGCAGGGACTCCGACCCATACTGTGCCTTCCCCCCCAGACAAGGTCGGGAGGGCCATAGGATTGTGCCCTCTGTTGATTTGCTGAGCTTTCTCGGGCTTCAGTAATGCAAACCGTGGATTTTTAGCAAGTATAACCGTTCTTTGGTTTCCACAGAGGGTAGCCATCTTAGCAGGGGAGGCTGTTGTTGGCTCCTGCATCACCGGGACTCCTCATCCATTGCCTCTTTTTGTTTGAGCTTTTTTGGGGGAGCTCCCCACGGCGCTGGACTCCATGCCCCAAAATAGGCTCACCACCATGGAGCACCGCGGATAGCTCCTATAAAGCTCCAACAAAAAGATGCAAGGGATAAGGAGCCCCACCGACACAAGGGTCGCCACCAGCCTCCTCCAATGTGTGTTAGTCTAGTGCAGTGTTCTCCAACCTTGGGTCCCCAGATGTTTTTGGCCTACAACTCCCAGCATGCCCCAGCCAGCGTAGCTGGCTGGGGCATGCTGGGAGTTGTAGGCCAAAAACATCTGGGGACCCAAGGTTGGAGAACACTGGTCTAGTGTAGCTACAAAGAGTCTTGTAGTACCTTAAAGACTGGATTAGTCGGTGGTCTGTCCAGCAGTCATCGGCACTCACCATGGCCCTAGTAAGAAGTACATCGCAGCGATCTCTAACACGGACAATTACATAATCCAGAAGATGCCAGTGCTTTGACCGTGGGTGCTGCCATGATGTTTTAAACTTATTCTTTTGTCGAAAGAGCGTGTTTGTAATAGTGAGATTATGCTCTGCACATATAGACAAAAGTAAGATTCCGTTCGGGTTGCTATTACCAACTCCGTCTTTTCCAATAGTTTCTGGCCATAAATCAAATTCACGCCCGACTCTTGCGTTAAAATCGCCCAGGAGGATAATTTTATCCTCCTTAGGTATCTCTGACAGGAGAGTGTCCAACTGGGTATAAAAGTTTTCCTTGATGTCTTCATCAGCATCTAATGTTGGCGCATAAGCGCTCAAGATAGTTACCTGCTGGTTATTGGCGAGCTTTAATCGAAGAGTTCTCAGGCATTGGTTAATGCCAGTAGGAACTTCTGACAAAGAGTTCACTAGCTCATTTTTTATGGCAAAGCCTACTCCATGTATTCGTCGGTCCTGCTCAGGTAGTCCTTTCCAGAAGAAGGTATAGCCTCCTTTTTCTTCCTTCAACTGTCCCTCTCCTGCCCTTCGAGTTTCTTGAAGTGCTGCTATGTCAATTTTAAACCGTCTCAGCTCCCTTGCAATAATAGCAGTCCTACGCTCAGGGCGCTCACTATCTATGTTATCCATCAATGTCCGTATATTCCATGTTCCAAAATTCAAATGTCTTTTTCGACCGCTAAAATGGTGACCCCACTGGACGCAGTAATCCAGTCAGGGGAGAAAGAGGTAGACTATGTTTAGGGCACCTTTTCTAGCCCCCTCCCCATACGGGGTGAGCAGAGTGGATCCTAAATAGGGCTGCTCAGTCATGGATACAGCTGCCGAGCTGCTCGACTACCTCGTTCCTTGAACAGGGCGACTGAGTCTGCATCCACCGCCCATGTGCTGGTCCGTGACTAAGGGCTTCCGGATTCACAATCCTGCCCCCGTTGCCATTCACCAGTCGCCATGGGACTTTTTGGTTGGTTGGGTTGGGTTGGGTTGGGTTGGAAGACGCCTGTGCGTGAAGCTGTTTTCTGTGGGGAGAAGCTAACCCTTTGGTGATGCCATCTATCCAGCTTGGCGGGACAATACTGGAAAATGTCGATCATTTTCTCTATCTTGGCAGCTATCTTTCTGTTACAGCTAACATCGACAGTGAAATCCAGCATCAGCTGAGCTCCGCAAGTGCCGCGTTCTCTCGAATGAAACATAGAGTGGTCGAGGATCGGGATATTTGTAAGAAGACCAAAACACTGGTTTATGAAGCCATTGTATTACCAACTTTATTGTATGCCTGCGAAACACATGGACTATCTATAAACGTCACCTCCAACTCCTTGAAAGATTTCATCAACGTTGCCTCCGGAAAATCCTGCGAATTACTTGGGAAGATAGGCGAACAAATGTCAGTGTACTGGAAGAAGCAAAGACTACTAGCATTGAAAAAATGATCCTTCAACGCCAACTTCAGTGGACCGGTCATGTTGTTCGGATGCCTGACTGCCGTCTTCCAAAGGAGTTACTTTATTCCCAACTCAAGGATGGAAAGCGGAATATCGGTGGTCAATATAAGAGGTTTAAAGATGTTCTTAAGGCTAATCTCAAAAAATGCAATATAAACATCAAAAACTGGGAAGCTCTGGCCCATGAACGATCTAACTGGAGGTTGGCCTTTCACAAAGGTTCTATGGACTTTGAAGAAGCTCGAGTGCAAGGTGAAAGGGAGAAACGTGCTAAGCGAAAAGCACGTCAAATGGATCCTTTACAGGACCATCTTCCATCTGGTAACCTGTGTCCTCACTGTGGGAAGCTGTGTGGATCTAGAATTGGCCTCCACAGTCACTTACGGACCCATCGCTAGAGTCTACACAATTTTCTTTAGAATTTTCCTCCTTTTAAAATCTCCTTTTTGTAAACAAAACAAAACAAAATAAATTTATCCTGGAAGACAATCTTACTCGGTCACGAGTGATCGCCTGACTGACTGACCTTAAAGACTAATAAATTCTGGCATTACTTTCCCTGGACTATAGCTTCCCCCTCCCCAAACATCCTCCACATACACACACACACACACACACACACACAACCAGAAATTCTTAGATGCCTCTACAGGGAGGGGAGAGACATTTTGCTTTGAAAACTTTGCCTTTAGTTCAGCATTTAGATGAGGCTTTTTGAACAATCCAGTTTCTTACATCTTTTGAAGAGATCAAAGGGAAAAGGCTGAACGAGAAGAAAGGATTTCTTGAGGGAAATAATGTAACGAGAGAGGAAGGTGCTTGGCCAACATTTTTTTCCGAAAGAGAAATGTGAGCCGACTGGGTCGCGGCGGGGGGGGGGGCGGCATTAACCCCCAAATAGCTGCAGACATCTGTTTTGCCACAGGATCCCCAAAAGGGATTGGCAAAGGTTCTTTGAGGGATTTTCTGACCATAATAAAAACTCCTCCAGGAAGTCAAAGCCAAACATGCTTATTGTAAAGCCGAGCCACAAGTACAATAATGCTACTCCCAGTTCTAGCTGCACAGTCACTGTTCAACCAACCCAAATGCTAGGTACAGCAGCTCTCCGCCTGGGTATTGGGTTTCCGCGTTGGGCTTCTGCTCCTCCTCGCTCCTTCCAGTTCTTCAGTTCTTCACACACAACCAACCAACCACCGCACTCCCACCTTCCCCGTCTGCACTTGCTCCTCTTAAATAGCACCAAGTTTCTTGGATTGCAGATCTCCTGCTTAACTGCTAGCACCTGTGCTGTTTGCAGTGTCATCCTTCTGGCCAGCAGCCAGGTCCCGCCCGGGTGAGTTGCTCTTGATTGCATCAGCTTGGCAAGCAGCCAAGTAGCCAAGGCCGTGTGCTGATTAGCTTTCTTAAAGCAAACCTGGAGCATAGAGGCAGAACTCTGTACAACACTCCTGTACTCCTCGCCGTCTTCCGCGACTCCCAGTACAACATCTATCATGGGAGACCAATTTCCATCAAATAAGGGGCATCGTTTCACGGTTTTCAGGGTTCTGCTGAAAGGGCAGCGGAGGGCTGGAGACAGGACAGCACAAGGCTTGGCCATGTTTGTTTGTTGATACATTTCATAGAACACTCTGCAGCAGTGCTTCCAGCACAAGCTTACAGAAATAACTGAATAAGATACAGCCTGTCAATATAAAAGCCCAAAGCTACACCTACAGCACAATAAGGGGTGATGCCTTAAAAAGTCCAGGAGAACAGAAACAGCTTTGTGTGATGCCAAAAAGGTAATCATGTTATGTTGCTGCGAGTCCTCGTTCACACGGACATGCAATGCAACTCACATGTAACAACCAACACGGGTCTCAGGAACATCAAATCAGGGGTGCGGTGTTCACACGGCAGATTTATCCATTATGCGATAAAATGGGGAAATTCACTCAAACAATCATTCAAGGTCCAAAATCATCAGGCTGGATCCAGGGAGCTTTTCTACACAAGGCTGTTAATCCACTGTATCTACTTTCAGTTTTGTCGCAGAATTGCGATCCAAGCACTACACAAAGAGAGTTTCTTTTCCTGCTTTTCTGCTACATAACCTCTAGGTGGCACTGCGGTATAGCAGAATAGTGCAAACACGCAAGTTTTAAAAAGTGACTTCTTTTGCTTTCACAATTAAATGCCGCATTTTCCCTACTCTTAATTTAAAAAAAAAAAAAAAAAAAAAATCCCGAAAGTGCTCTTGAGATACAGAAGTGAAACTGGAGGGTCACGATGTCATCTAAAAAAAACCTGTAAACAACCGTGAGTAGGGAAAGACAAGCGCACGATAAATGCCTCATGTAGAAAAGCCCAGGGTCTGCCTTCCATTGACGGAAGGGCTCCACTCACAAAGGGTGTCTCTGTCCCTACACACCGCAGCTCACCCCTTTCTCCTGACCCTCTGTGTAGCATTTTCATGGGACCAAATGGGCTCTTGTGGGGGGGGGAGGGAAATCTGCTTCTGCCAGTCCAGTTGCACACGCCTAACTCCAGATGCAACCCATGAACTGTGGGACCCCATAGCATAAATGCCATGGGGCCAAGCAGTAGTCTCCCAGCACTACTTTCTGAAATGGGTCCCCAACTAGGAGTGGAACCACAAAAAACAAAACAAAACAAACCATGGGCCCCAACTCCCACTGAAAGATCCAATCCAGACAGATACTATGGTCTGTGGTATTAAAAAAACTGCTGAGAGGTCCAGAAGAACTGATAGGGCCGCACTCTGTTCTCCTTCTCTCATCGTCAGTAAAGACTGGACTGGTTTCTCCAAGGTCCGCGGGGCTATGCATCTGCTCCAGGTTTTACTCTGAACTTTTAAGACGCCATCCGTGGTGCCGAACCTACTTTGGGGATGGGGTTCGGCACCGTGAATAGCTCCTTAAATGTCAGAGTAAAATCTGGAGCAGATACCCGGCCTTCCTGACCTTGGTGCCACCAGCAGCCTCCACGGCCCATCATTGGCCATCTGTTAGGAAGACCAAAGTCGTTTCAGTGCTGGGAGTTCAAAGGGCCATTCTCAGGGCTTTTCTAGATGAGGCTTTTCAACTCGCCACTTTACCATGGCTTCTGCTCCTGGATTCTTTGTGGGGTTAAGATTAGATCCTCTACACACTTTTCTCTCTCTGCCGTTTACTGTATGTTCCATTACATAACCTCTAGGTGGCTACGTTTGTGTTTCATTCCGCCATTCCCCCAAACACCAAACTAAGTTTCCCCGGTCAACCCCACCGCATGAAAATGTTAGGAAAGCACGGGAGAGGCCCTGGAAGATGACAACGCTGTCTGAACTAGCACCTGCACAAACTAATGGGAGGAATTCTTGAGTGCACAATAAATGCTTCATGTAGGAAAGCTCTCGGATACATTCAACATTATTTTGTAAAATATGTATTAAAGGCATTTGTTGTGGTTCTTTTATATATATATATATATATATATATATATATATATATATATACCTCAGGCAAAACGACATCAACTCAGCAAACCTGTCTTTGCCAGGTCAGGGTCATATGGGGTTGAGAGGCCTGCTAGGGGTGAATCAGAAAGGGGCAGCTCAATCCTAGTGGAAACAACCAGCCTCCTAAAAACAGGCAGCCCAACTGCTAAGCCTGCCTCGAAGAGCCATATCCGTAGCCCGGCCACTGCCAGCTACCTCCCATTTCCAGCCCAAACCAGTCCAAACTTAACAGTTCCACTGTCTGAGCCAACTTCCAAGCTGCCAAGGCTGCTCTTTTCTGCCACGCTGAGGAACAAGCTAGACCTGATATGGCAGATGGTTGTAGCTGGTCTCCCTATCATCATCATCATCATCATCATCTTTTTAACAGGCAAACAAAAAACAGCTGCAAAAGCCAGCCAATCTGAATGGAGGAATGGCATGATGAGAGGGACGCTTAACCCTTCCCCGTCCGGCCATTGTCTACTCAAAATTGTCCTCCAGCTGCTTTAGGGGGCGACCCCATGGCCCCTAGACATCGCCTGTGGGGCCATGGGATAATTCAGCTTCGCAGATCCGAAGTTCGAGACAGAGCTCCAACCTTCATTTCAGAGCAGGAAACTAAGCAGTGAGCCGGGAAGACCCAAATATCTGATCGGAACATGCCAGGTGCAGGGGAGGCGGAGTGACTCCTGTGTCAGTGTGGGGCTCCTTATCCATTGCAGCTTTTATTCTGAGCTTCATGGGAGCTATCCATGCTCCATGGTGCTGTATTCCATCCCCAAAATAGGTTCACCACCATAAAGGTTCACAACACACTATCATCTGCAATAGTGGGACAAAGTGAGCCAGCGTGGTGTAATGGTGAGAGTGTTGGACTGGGACTCGGGAGATCCGGGTTCTAGTCCCCGCTCGGCCACGAAACTCACTGGGTGACTTTGGGCCAGTCACTGACTCTCAGCCTAACCTACCTCACAGGGTTGTTGTGAGGATAAAATGGAGAAGAGGAGGAGGATTGTATAAGCCACCTTGGGTTCCTTGCAGGAAAAAAGGTGGGGTATAAATGTAATAAATAAATAAATAAATTATAACATTGTCCTAACTTGTAAGTCAGGGCTGCAGAACCTCAGGACCAAAGGCCAAATCCAGTCCTCCTAGGGTCCCAGTCTGGCCCTGCAGGGTCTCCCAGATGGCCACACCCCCTTCTTCAGGCCCCACCCCTTTCCCCCTGACCATCAATCCTTTGGTGGGTTTCCAGCTTTTGCAAAAATAATTCCCCATTCAAGGTTGAAATGCCTCTGCCAAGGTTTAGGTGCTGGCAGTAAGAACTTTTAAGCTCACATATGCTGGTATTGTTTTTGTGCTTGGCCCCACCCCTTTTGTCTTTGGCCCCACCCACCACTAGAACATCCCCCCCCCCCGAGAGCATCTCTAAAATGGAATTTGGCCCTCAGGCTGAAAGAGGTTGCACACCCCTGTTGTAAGGATTCCTGAAGTAATGTGCTCAGTGCCCGAAGGGGAAATATTTATCCTTTGCTTTCTCAATTGCTGTATAGCAATGTTGCATCTGTCAATCCACAGCTGGTGTGTGTGTGTGTGTGTGTGTGTGTGTGTGTGTAGGGGTGTTAATTAGGAGAGAATGCTGTCATTTGCCACGGCAAACCTGCCAGAGTTTCCTCTTCAAAATAAAAAAAAGCGGGTTTGAAGTCAGCATTTAATTGGAGGCCAAATTGATTTCATGGTGGCAGACCAGAACGGATAATAAACACAGGCAATGCAAACAAGCAGCGTTTCCCCATAAATCCTCTTCATCAGGAGTCCATTAAGGGAGGAGATGCAATTAGCTTCCAGCGCTGGGCTGGTAATGAGCAGGAGAGATACTTACAGAGTGGGTGCAGTTAACTGGATCACACAGGCCCCCCACAGACCGGGCCGGCAGCAGAACAAAAACCCTTGCGATTCCGCTAGCAGCTTCATCAAGGAAAGAACCAAAGAACTTGCAGGTAAGGAAAACACTAGGTGCCTTTAATGTAACAGCTTCTGCTTCTCTCTCTCTCTCTCATATATACACAAACACACACCTGCAAGGTGTGTGAGAGATCTTCCCCAAGCTGGTTCGCACAAAATGGCCAGGTGTTGTTATATGAGTGATGCTTTCTATGATTTAATCATCCCTCCAGATATGGTGGAATATAAAATAGCTGAAAGGAAAGGAAGAAAGCATCTAACCGTGCCTGAGAAGTTGCTATGCTTTATCGGAAAGCGAAGGAGGATGAACTGGAGTAACCTTCGGTACTGAGAGAAAGAGAGACATAGCGAATGGTGTGAGTTTGGGTGACTGGAGGTGAAAAAGATAAGAATCAATGCCGAGTAACATCTTAACAGGAGGTTCCCGTCTTGATGGGATTAAGTGACGTGCACAGAAAGAGAAGACTCCAGATTGTGCAGATGATTTAAGAGGTATATGAGATTTATAGGATGTTGACAGAGAGCAAATAAACAGAACAGAGTACAGGCAGTCCCCAGGTTACGAACGAGTTCCGTTCTTAAGAATGCCTTCAAGTCGAATGTGTATGTAAGTCGGAATAGCACAGCGTTCTATACGTTAAAATCGGCATTTATGCAAATTGCATAAATTACGCAAATTGCGTAGTATACTACGCTATGTACTCTACATAAACGACATAGTGCCGGGGAACCCAGAAGTCCGTTCTTAAGTATGGGTTGTCTGTAAGTTGGACATTCTTAACTCGGGGACTGCCTGTACATCAAGAAATAATTAAAGAAATATTTAGTCAAAAAGAAATGTCTAACTCAGGTGGAAACACAATCGAACAACAGGAGGATTCGTTTAGTCCACATCAGGAGTTACTTGCTCACTAGAGGGGACCTCTCCATAGGACAAACAAGGAGGGAAAGAGTAATAAGAATTAAAGGTTTTACAATAGAGGTAGCTCTCACAGCTCACCGTAACCAACACGACAACTGCGGTCAGAATTGGCTTCGCTGGATGAACAATAAGGACAAGTATATGCCTATGGGGTCTCATAGATTTCATAGATCATAGAGTTGGAAGGGGCCTACAAGGCTATCGAGTCCAACCCCCTGCTCAATGCAGGAAACTAGAGGAGGGGTCTCCCATCCAAGTCATAACCAGGCTTGACCCTGCTTAGCTTTCCACGCCCAGACTTCTTTCTCTCTTTATAGCATGGAGCTCTGGGTTCCAATCCTATTGCTATCCCATAGGCTATTAGGTTAAGGTTTCTATTAGACTCATAGGTATGAATGTAAATGGTAAATTGCTGCCTTGCTATTTAATGCTTGTACACTCACAACCCATGCACATTAGACTCCAGCGAAAGATCCTAGCACCTCTTGGGGTAGTGTGGGACTGGTGCACCTGGTAGTTAGGGGTACCAGCTTTGACTCTATCCAATTGGTACAGTGTGTTTTGACTATGCAACCCCCAGTCGAGGAAATCGGGGATTGCAGGCGAGTTGTGTGAACCCAGCTATCATGACTTATTCAAAAGTTAAACAAACCTTGCATAACCCTTGATTAGTAGTAGGGTCATGCAAGGCCTGGAATAACCCACAATGGCTGGGTTTGCATGACACACCGACCGCAACCCCTGATCACCCCGATCGGGGGTTGCGCATTCAAAATGTTGGCCACGTGCACTGCAGCTCATCATGGGTTACATGACCCTCATGAGTATCTCATTCAAACACACACAGAGATCCCCAACTACCTCTGACCATTAGCTTCCTCAGCCCCATAAGAAGAGCCCTGCTGGATCAGGCAGGGGGTCCATCTAGTCCAGCATTCTGTTCACACAGGGGCCAACCAGCTGCCCACAGGATCCCACAAGCAGGACAGGAGTGCAATAGCACTCTCCTGCCCATGTTCCCCAGCAACTGGTGTACCTAGGCATACTGCCTCTGATACTGGAGGTAGCATAGAGCCATCAGGAGTCGACTAGTAGCCCTTGATTACCTTCTCCTCCATGGATTTGTCCAGTCCCCTTTTTAAAGCCCTTCAGATTGGTGGCGATCACAACATCTTGTGGAAGTGAGTTCCGCAGTTTAACTCTGCGCTGTGTGAAGAGGTCTCTCCTTTTATCTGTGCTGAATCTCCCACCAACCAGCTTCATGGAATGACCCCTTTGGGTTCAAATATTATGAGAGAGGGAGAAAACTCTCTCCCTGTCCACTTTCTCCGCACCATGCATAATTCCGTACACCTCTGTCATGTCTCCCCTTTTTTCTAAGCTGCTGAATCCCAGATGTTGTAACCTTTCTTCATAGCGAGTTGCTCCAGCCCCTTGGATCAGTTCTGTTGCCCTTTTCAGCACTTTTCCCAACTCTACAAGATCCTTTTTTAGGATTCTGGGCTGCTCACCAGCAATTTGCCTAACAAAGGAATTCTCCTTTGACAGTTGTGTGGAGAAGAAAAGTTCTGCAGGCCCAGCTTTTGTCCCCCAAAAGGTGGGAGTTGTGGTCCAAAACATCTGGAGGGCACCAGGTCGGAAAGGGTGCTCTAGGAAACCTCTAATTGACTTTTTGCAGAGACTGGAAAATAATGATTTGTTTGTGGGTTCATGGAATAAGAAGTGAATTTGGGACAACGGGAAGAAAGAGATTTCTCATTCTGGTTATCGAGTAAGAAAAATTATTGTTACCTACCGTATATTTGCTGTAGAAGAAAATCGGAAGTCTATTTTGTTTTGTTAATTGTTACATGTTTGATATTATGTGTTTGTTTCACATAGAAATAAAAAAAAAATTAAAAAAGGAAAGGGTGCTCTAGAGCTTTCGAAATTCATCACAGGCATGAACTCACACGAGCGAGTTGTGCCTCTCTTAGGTGAGGCGTGTGATCCATGGTGCCACCATCACTTTATTTTTGTTGTTTTAGCTTCTCATATAAACCGAAGCGGGCGGGGGGGGGGTAAGAATTACCAGATGTCAAAGGAGGGCAATTGCTCCTCTGACGAAAACAGTTGTGCAGCAGAGGTGATTTCAGGAGGGGGCGCTTTCCTCGCTCTGGTGTGGCCCAGCTATGCCAGCTGAGATTCCCTCTTCTGCACTGTCGGAGCTGAGCCATTTGAACAAGAGGCAGCCAGAAAAGTCCCAGCCGGGAAAAGGCAAGGGCGGTGAGCGTGTGACTCTCCAGATGTTGACGGGCCCGATGTGATGCTCCAGATGTTGATGGACCACGACTGCTGTCGTCCCAACCCATTGGCTTTGCTGGATAGGGATGATGGGAGTTGTAGTTCAACCACATCTGGAGGGTCACACACCTTCCCCATCCCCCAAAATGCTGACCACCGAATGAACAAAGATGTGGGGCAGCCAGGGGGACAGGCCCAGATTTGCACCATCTTGCCCATTTCCATGTTCTCCGGACCGGAGTATCTCAGGACAGCCTTCCCCCAACCTGGTGCCCTCCAGATGTGTCGGACTGCAACTCCCATGTCAGATCAGGGGAGGGCAATGTAGTCCTATCAAAGCACAAAGTGCTTTGCCGAGCAACGTAAGGAAAACACAGGTCCCTGCCCCAAGGAACTGAACATCTGTTGAAGCCTCTTGGGGATGACCCTCCCTGGTGGGCCATGCTCCATCTCTTGGCTTCCCCTGGGGAAGGTTCAAGACACGCAGGGACCCTCCTCTTAGGACCCTGCCTTCTGAGCACACGCTACAAGCCACACATGCTCCTGGGAGCTCCTTGGCTTCTCAGGAGACATCCGGGGCTAGGGAAAGTGTCCACGGCAGCCCCCCATCCTTGCAATGTAACCACTCTCCAGGCAGCCACCACCCCATTGGTTCTCCCCGGCTGCATTGCTGGCTGCCATCTTCTTTGTTGGGGGTTCTATCCTCCATTGGCTGAGTCTGATCTAGGGCTTGCAGAAGTCCCCGGCACATTTTCAATGTCCACAGAGCAGGGGTGCAGTGCCTCAGGCCTGGGGTGCAGTGCCTCAGGCCTGGGGACCAACTTCGGTCCTCCTGGGGTCCTAATTCCCAGAATGACACATCCTCTTCTGTTGGTCCCACCTTCTTTCTCACAGCCACCAATCATTTGATGGTTTCCCACACACAGTCCACACACACACACACACTCAAGAGGTTGAAACATCTTTCCCTAAGGCTTAGTTATGTACTGGCAATGAGAGCTTTAAGCTAAAATATGCTAGTGCTTTGGGTGTTTTGGCTCCACCCCCTTTTGCCTTTGGCCCCGCCCACCCCTGGAATGTGGCCCCCGAGAGCTTCTCCAAAATGGAATTTGGCCCTTGGGCTGAAAAAAAAGGTTCAACACCCCTGCCACAGAGGATAAGCCAAGAGGGGGAACGGAGAAGGTTGGCTGGTGCCCTCCAGATATTTTAGATGACAGCTCCCACAATCCTTGACTGGGGCTGATGGGAGTTGTAGTCCAAAATATCTGGAAGGCACCAGGTCACCAATGGTCTGACTCTGTAAGACGGCGGCACCTTCGTAGGATGTGTCACCCAAGCAGCCTGTGCTGTACGGATGGAACAGGTCAGGGTGTTAGTTTAGGGAAATAAATGAAAGTGAAAGCAAAGACGAAATGGGGAGGCCAAGCGTCGGAACAGGAAGGGTGAAGACCAAACTTTAGAACTGGGAGTGAGGGTTGGAGGATATGGGTGTACCCCAGGAATCCTTGGGTTGGATCCAGGATCTGCCTTCCATTGAAGGTGTACCCCAGGAATCCTTGGGTTGGATCCAGGATCTGCCTTCCATTGAAGAAAGGGCTCCACTCAACAGGGACATTGCCAGACCTGGGCCCATGGGGCTGCAACCCCAAATCTATTTCCTAGGGCCACTGATGTCTTCCCTAGAGCTCTGTTCAGGCCAACTGAAGGGTTGTTGTTGGTGTGCCGCGTGCGTGCGTGCGTGCGTGCGTGCGTGTGTGCGTGTACTTAGCTTAATTGCCATGCAGGGTAGGGGGATTTTCAAGGGGGGTTGCAGCTGGGGAGGGAAGAATGAAGTCCCCCCTCCCCATATGCTGCAACACACATACACACCCCAAATCTCTCCCTGCATGGCAATTAAGCTTAGGGGGAGAAAAAAATGTCTTCCATTGGTTTAGAACAGGGCTCTCCAACCTCCTTGGGTCCCCAGATGTTGCTGGCCTGCAGCTCCCAGCATACCCAGCCGGCATGGCTAATGGCAAGGGATTCTGGGAGCTGTAGTCCAGCAAACATCTGGGGACCCAAGGTTGGAGAGCCCTGGTTTAGACTGATGTGGGGGGGAAGGGTACAAATGAACTGAATAATACATTTAATTTGAGATTCTTCGGACGAGATATTAATCGGCTGGCTTTGCTTCCTGTGAAACTTAAATAAACCCTAGCAATTATTTCCGCAGTTGCATGTATAGATATAAATCAGCGTATGCAAACTGTATGCCTCATCATGGGCCCAGGACCCACATCTTTTCAGTGCCTAGTAGCAACGCCCCTGCCGCGTTCAGGAATGCACCCTTCCCTCCTGCAACAAAGCTCACCCCATTCAGCGGGGGGGGGGCGTCCCCCAAACTTCTGTGTAGCATTTTCAGGGGACTGGGGGAGGGGCTTCCATGGAGGGGAGGGGGAGGGGCTTCCATGAAGGGGAGGGGGAGGGGAAGTCCGCTCCCACCAGGTCAGATGCATGCGCCTAAATCTGGGTCCAGCCCCTTGAGTCTAGCAAAGCTTCAGGCTGCCACAGGCCTTTTTGCCCGAGGAGAGGAATCCGAGAGGAGGAAACCATCATTTCATTTTCCAGTTTCTGCACCAAGAGCCCATAAATACAGCAGCAGAGAACGTTGCCGCGCGGCCGCCGAACAGATCTGCTAATAGGTTCTGGCTGTGACTCAAGCTTGCGGCAGCTTCTAAGTAAATCATCCATTTTTCCGGTGATGCTCCGCTCTTAATGGTTACTGTTGATTTAATGTCGCCGGATTTCCCTTGAGGAGGCCATTGGAACAGAACCGGAATACCAAGTGTGAGAACAAGATTTGCAGAGTAGAATCTCGGATCATTTGAGGAGGAGGAAGGGAGCTGGCTGTGTTTTTAATGATGGTTGTAAGCATGGGAACTGTAATCTAAATAAATCAAAATTAAACAAAACATCGCCACCTCGGATACCAACAACGCACAGCCTTTGAAGACACTGAGCTGTAGTATTTGTGGATGCCTGCGCACTTCAAGTTTCGTTTTATTGGCGTTCTTCTTTCAGATTTATACTGAGGTTTGGAAAACCTTCATTGCTGCCCTTCGTCAAAGACAAGCTGGTTTATACAAATGTCTCCTCCTTGTGATGCAGTAGGTTTCCCAGTGGTTCTTGGAGGGTGTTTAGATTAGAGAGACATTGTCAAGAGATTTTTTTTCGCCCCTCCCTCAGTAACATTCAAAAATAACATGTTCCATTTTTCCTTCCCTCTTTTGTTTTAGTTTCAGTGACCTGGTTGAAGCATAAGCAAAATGGATACATCAGTTGAAGAAAAACCCTTTTGGATGGGGAAACACACACACACACCCTGGACTAGAAGAAGATGTCATGGGAGCTGTGTGACTGCCAGTGGTGTAATGGAACCAGGGCTTGCAGAGACACAACACCGGGAGTTTTTGATGTGCAGGGACACTGACCTCCTCTCCGCCACCCCACCCAGAATTCCTTGTTCCTCCTGAGTTTAGCTGAGCTTAAATGAATTTTCCCAGCAACAGTATATTGTGCCTGTTGTAACGCAAAGTGACTTAGTTTTGAACGGGCAGTTAAAACCCATTAGCGTCACCAAAGGCCTGCCTTAGGACAGATAATTTAGGCCTCAGATTCCCTCTGAGGAGAGAGAGACTAACCCCACACTCTTAGGAAAGGTTTGGGATCTTTGGCTGAGGCAGGGATGTTGAAGAGTCCTTGGTCTCGAGTCTCGAGTCGAGTCACGAGTCTTTGGACCCGAGTCTCGAGTCCGAGTCCTTGGTCCAAAATGGTGACTCACGAGTCCCGAGTCCTGAGTCACTCCCAAAACTGACTCCACGAGTCCCTATTAAAATCAATGGGGTTTCCCCCCAACAAAATAAGGCTACTTCAGATGTGTGGCTTAAATAAATTCTAGGCACAAGTGTGCCTTTTTATTTCAAAACTCTGCAACTGATTTTGGCAAGAACAGACCAGGCGGACAAACCCAAAATAACCAGGCAGGCAGAGGAGGCAGGGAACCCCAAAGCAGGCAGGCAGAGGCCTTTGTCTTGGACAATTCAACTGCTGAGCAGGTCAAGAAGAGACCAGGCAGGCAGAGGAGGCAGGAAACCCCAAACAGGCAGGCAGAGGCAGCCAAACCCAAAATGTCTGACCCTAACCCTAACCCCCCACAACAACACATCAAAATAAATCTCAACACATCGTTGGGGCTGCGCTCCTGGTAGCTGTCCATAGTGGCCGAGCAGCGGCGCTCCTCGCTTCCATGCACTCTTCACCGGTGATCGCGCTCCTGGCACAGCCAGAAGACTCGTCAACAGCCCAGGGATGTTGACGAGTCCTTGGTCTCGAGTCCCGAGTCGAGTCTCGAGTCCCATTAAAAATATTGGGACTTGAGTCCGAGTCGAGTCAGAGGGGGGACTCAGTCCGACTCACGAGTCGAGTCCTCGAGTCCGAGTCCCCATCCCTGGGCTGAGGTGCGTCTTACTTGTTGGTAAAGCAAACCCAGTGATTTCAGGCAGCAAGATATCCTTATGCTATAGTTCAAACACACTCTTCTGTTCTGGGGAGGGGGGAAAAAAGTCCCTTTTTGGCCCTGTCAGCCAGAAGAAGGGGTGGAAGAAAGGCTTCCGTCTAGATCAGGGCTCTCCAACCTTGGGTCCCCAGATGTTGCTGACCTACAACTCCCAGCATACCCAGCCAGCATGGCTAATATGGCAAGGGATTCTGGGAGCTGTGTTGGGAGAGCCCTGGTCTAGAGGGATAGAAAGAAGTTCTGGTTACTACCTGTCCGCTGAGGCTCCCTGCAGTGAATCTCCAGCTGTAACTCTGGTGGAGGCAGAAGGTGCTCCAGAGGTCCGTGTTCCAAGCCCAGTTGGATGACTTCGGATGACTCTCTCGGCTCTCCCCAGACACACCCTCCGTTGCTGAAACTCTTGGTTTTTATCCTCCTTTTTCCTGCCTTCTGGGGGGAAACCAGAGCAGCAGGGGTGGTCTCTGTCCCCCTAATGTGCTTAATCCCATCTGATTTCCCTATTCTGTGTGTGCTGGTGGCCCTTGACGGGTATCATCAGCAAAACCTTTTTGTTGGTCTGCCTACGTGATGGGTTAGGGCAGTGTTCTCCCACGTTGGGTCCCCAGATGTTTTTGGCCTACAACTCCCAGCGTGCCCCAGCCAGCATAGCTGGGAGTTGTAGGCCAAAAACATCTGGGGACCCAAGGTTGGAGAACACTGGGTTAGGGGGTTAGCCTGTCCTTTAGCTTGCTTACCTGATGAGTCAAAGTGCTGGTTGAATCTGCCTTCTGTGAGGAGTTTCCTCCTTACCTGATGTCTTGATGCTGCTGGTGGGTTCTGGGGGGGGGGGACGGGACATTTCCTTTCAGAAGAAACTTCCTGTGTGCCTTTGGGCTATGTGCATTATTAATCCAATCACTGCAAGCCAATGATTTGTATCCAATGATTCATATATCATTCTGCCTTTATGGAGAGCCAGTGTGGCGTAGTGTTGGTGAGAGTGTTGGACTGGGACTCAGGAGACCCAGGTTCTAGTCCCCGCTCGGCCATGAAACTCACTCGGGTCAGTCACTGACTCTCAGCCTAACCTACCTCACAGGGTTGTTGTGAGAATAAAATGGAGAGGAGGAGGAGGAGGATTATGTAAGCCGCCTAGGCTTCCTTGCAGGAAAAAAGGCGGGGTATAAATATAATAAATAAATAAAATAAAGCCTCCATTCCTTGCCCACTCGTGCCCTTAGGCCGCAATCACTCTCCATTCAAACCTTCAGTCATGACTGATGCTGCAGCTCTAGTTGTTGAAGGCGGCTCCTTTCTCCTCAATCCTCGCTTACTACTGGGGCCTTGCTGTGGACTTCCTTATGAGCTATAGCAGTGACGGCGAACCTTTTTGAGCCCGAGTGCCCAAACTGCAATACAAAACCAACTTATTTATTTCAAAGTGCCAACACTGAAATTAAACCTGAATACCGAGGTTTTAGTTTTAGAAAAACAACTCATACAGTTGTCCGAACTAATTAACATATTTTGTCTTAAAAGAAAAACACAATAACAGAGCTTTCAATGATACAAACAGTTTTTTGTTGGAAAAAAAATCAACTCAAAAAATTATTATAGTACTACATTGTACACATAGCCTGAAGGGAATTTATACCAACTTTTTAAATAGTTAGGCACATGTATTTTTGGATGAGGGATTCTCAACTTGTAATATGATTATATGCCAGACTGAAATTGTATGGGGCAAGCTTTACTCCGGGTCCTTTCCCTGCTTCTACAGGTGTCGGATTAGTAAAAGTAAAAGTCAACCTGTACTAGGATGAGCAAGATAAACAAGAAAACTAAACATGCGTAACACATTTTAAACACTTTATGTCTTGGACTGCAAACACTGCATTAGGTAAAAGTTTGCATTGGGCATGGTTTTGCACAATTAATGTGATTTTTGCTATTGCATGCATGCTGATAATTTGTCAAACCTTGGCCCATACTCCATTAGTTTGAGAGCAACACATGCAGCACTCGGGTCAACTGTTGGGGCTTTACATCCAAGCCATGCTCTGTGCATCATTCTTCAAAATCTTTTAAATGTGATAACAATGTAGAAAAGAATTCTGTAACAGGAATTCTAGAATAAAATCATTCTGTTCCACACTGTGAGAAAGAACAAGATCATTAGTGTTTTGCAGAAGGGGACGGTCTTTTCGCGATCTGGTGACCAATGGCTCGAGTGCCCACAGAGAGGTCCCTGCATGCCAGCTGTGGCACCCGTGCCATAGGTTCACCATCACTGAGCTATAGCCACAACCAAATCATCATAACTATACAGTCATCATGCCTTGGATTGAGAGCATAATTCGTTCCGGAAACGTGTTTGTAATCCAAAACACTCTTATATCAAAACGAAATCCTCCCAAAAAAAATTTGTACAGAGATTTTTAATTTAAGCCGTACTACAGCACTTGTACTGCAAGACGTCGCTTGTATATCAAGTTAAAAAAAAAATTAAATAAATATTTAAAAATTTGCTTGTCTTGCCAAATGCTCTCAAACCTACTTGCAATCCAAGGTATTACTGTATCTCATCATAACACCTGCTCCTGGTGGAGACGAAAACTATGGATCATCACAGCTGCCTGCATTTTCTGGCTCCCCTTGCGGGATGAGGCCACAGCGACTATCATGATGAGCGCCTGCATTTCAAAACTGACCACTGGGAGCTGCTGTGGAAAGTAGCACGTGGACAGAGGAAGCTGTCTTATACGGACTCAAATCACTGCAAAAAGCTCGGCTGGGACAAGCGGCAAGGCCAAGATTGTAGCAAGCTTGATGTGAGGGAGGGGGGCACTCAAAAGGATTAACCTAACTCAGCCTTTCCCAAACTTGCACCCTCCGGGTGTGCTGGACTACAACTCCCATCACCCTCTGCTAGCATAACCATGGACCTGGTGTCTGGGGTGATGGGCATTGTAGTCCAATGCACCCAGAGGGTGCCAGGTCAGTGAAAGCTGACCTAACTGATATCATCCTGCAAATATAGCCCCAGCATCGTTTGAGCTCCGCAAGTGCTGCATTTTCTCGAATGAAGCATAGAGTGTTCGAGGATCGGGATATTTGTAAGAAGACCAAAACACTGGTTTATGAAGCCATTGTGTTACCAACTTTATTGTATGACTGCGAAACATGGACTATCTATAAACGTCACTTCCACCTCCTTGAAAGGTTTCATCAACGTTGCCTCCGGAAAATCCTGCGAATTACTTGGGAAGATAGGCGAACAAATGTCAGTGTACTGGAAGAAGCAAAGACTACTAGCATTGAAAAAATGATCCTTCAACGCCAACTTCAGTGGACCGGTCATGTTGTTCGAATGCCTGACTGCCGTCTCCCAAAGCAGTTACTTTACTCCCAACTCAAGGATGGAAAGCGGAATATCGGTGGTCAATATAAGAGGTTTAAAGATGTTCATAAGGCTAATCTAAAAAAATGCAATATAAACATCGAAAACTGGGAAGCTCTGGCCCATGAACGATCTAACTGGAGGTTGGCCTTTCACAAAGGTTCCATGGACTTTGAAGAAGCCCGAGTGCAAGGTGAAAGGGAGAAACGTGCTAAGCGAAAAGCACGTCAAATGAATCCTTTACAGGACCATCTGCCATCTGGCAACCTGTGTCCTCACTGTGGGAAGCTGTGTGGATCTAGAATTGGCCTCCACAGTCACTTACGGACCCCATCGCTAGAGTCTACACAATCTTCTTTAGAATTTCCTCCTTTTATCCCAGAAGACAATCTTACTCGGTCACGAGTGATCGCCTGATGATGATGATATATATATATATATATATATATATATATATATATATATATATGCATTTAATAAGAATATTTCACATGGAATAAGTGCTCTAGGGGTGGTAGTCTTCAGCCTCACCAGACTCAAGAGGAGCCACCTCTAATCCCAGCCTGCAGCAGCGTGGAAAGCCCAGTTTCCATGTATTTCTTGAGTTCTGTAATGCACCATTGCAATATACGATATTACGAAAAGCAATAAAAAGGAAGAACGTCTGTTTCCTCACATATGCACCTTTGCATCTGGTCATCCTGGAGAGACCAGGAGGCTCCTGCACCTTGCGAGGTTGCGTATGCCAGCATAGGAGCTGCTGCAGCTAGTGTCACATGTTGACGGGGTTCAGACCACACGATGACCCACACTCAAGGATTAAGTATGGGTTGATGTTGAAGATGATAATAATGTCCTTCCTCAAGTCTGAAAGGACATTATTATCATCTTCAGCCCTTAAGACGTTGTATTTTACAGGTCTAATTGTTTCTGTCTTATACATGTTTTATATATATAATTTTTTAAAAAACATTTCTGGAAATGTGTATATTACATTATAAAATTTAATCTATTTTACTATATTTTATGGTTATTTTTTATATATACACTTCTTGACTTTTAAGTTTCTATGCTTTGTGTTTGTCAGGATTTTAAACATAGTCCCTTGTTGTATGTTTGGGTTGATGTTGAATCGTGGGCTGCTGTTGAAATGTGAGTTGCCGTGTGGTCTGAACCCAGCTATGCTAACAAGCCATGGCTTGTTCACCATGAACAGCCCATGAAGAGAACCCATGGTTTGTTGTCGGGTTGTGAACTCTGGGTTGTTCACCATGGTTTGTTATCTCAGCTGGGTTCAGACAACATGATAACCACCCATGGTTCAATGACAACCCATACTCAACCATACTTGAGTGTGGGTTATCGTGTTGTCTGAACCCAGTTTCTCTGTTCTGTGTACAGCTGTCTCATGCGATGAGCCCCCAAGGCTACAGGATGGACCATCTCCCCAAGGCAATGAAGCAGGATTGGACCTCTTTCAGCCCAAGGGCTGAATTCCATTTCAGAGAAGTTCTCAGGGGCTGTGTTCCAGTGGTGGGTGGAGCCAAAATAAAAGAGGGAGGGGCCATCACACCCTAAAAAAAATGCCCTATTTTAGCCTAAAGCTCTTCTCGCCGGTAACTAAACCATTGAAGAGGCACGCCAAGCTTTCAGAATGGGGAGAAAACGGTGCAAAAGCTGGCAAACCACCAAAGAATTGGTGGTCAGGGGAAAGGGGGCGGGCCCGAGGAAAGGGGTCCAAATCGGGACCCCAGTTTGGCCAGATTTAGACCCTGGGCCTGAGCTTCTGCACCACTGCAGTAAAGGATTCCCTGGTGCGGTTGGGTTTACCAATAGCACTGCTTGGGAATTCTATATGTTGGACTTTCCTCTTTGTTTTCCTGGGATCTCGAGGCCCGCCAGGGTCCCCCACCCCACCCAGGACTGTCTTGATAGCAACTGAACAGCTCACTTGATATTTTAAGTACACAATCCTATGCATGTTTAGACAGGAAAAAAAGGCCTACAACTCCCAGCGTGCCCCAGCCAGCAAAGCTGGCTGGGGCACGCTGGGAGTTGTAGGCCTTTTTTTTCTGTCTATACATGCATAGGATTGCACCTGAAGGTCAACTGCCTAATTACCTTCTAAGGCAGCCTTCCCCAAGCTGGCGTTCTCCTGCTGTGTTGGTCTGCAACTCCCATCATCCCCAGCCCGCATGGGAATTATAGGCACAGCCAGTGGGCCGGGGATGATGGAAGTTGCCATCCACCCATCACATCTGAACGGCGCCACGTTGGGGGAACGCCGGGCGCCGTTCTTACTGTGCAGCACGCAGTTGACGAGAGCTCGTGCACTGTACCAGCCAAGAGAGACCGAAGCCCCTGAGTTCCAATCTCCTTTCCAGGCAATAATAAATCCATGCGCCTTTGCCAGAGCAGCGGCTCAGGGGGGAACGTGCTCTCGGGCGGCGCAGAACAGATGGCCGCTGGTTTCCTGCCTGCAGCAGGAATTGCACTCGACTCGGCACGGCCCGCTGTTCCGGCTTCAGCAACGCGGTGGCAGCTCTTGCAGGAGGCCTGCAATGAAAGGAAATTCACCGCTCCGCTCCAGCATGGAGTCTCCAGTGTGTTTTAAATTCTTGCCATGTCGGAATAATTCATCAGAAGCCGCTCTTGTGCTCCAACCGCATTCGTTCATTTCCCTGCTTGCCTTGGGATTTCAGCCCAACACGATTCAAAGAGACGGCGGAGGAAGCGTTCCCTCTCTCCTGTTTTCCTTGATCTGCGGGGTATCACCCTGCTGAGAATGTCTATGATTATCGCAGGAGCAGAATCCCCCTTCACTCAGCCTCAACTGGGAATCTCTGAAAACTCCTGAAGGCAGTAGCAAGACACATCAAAGCATCTGCGCCAGGGAAGTGGTTAATGAGAGCTAGTGTGATGTAATGACCAAGAGACCGAAGTCCTCTTGCTTCAGATCTCATTCGTTCATCATGTGTTGGGTGAAGAAGTACTTCCTTTTGTCTCCCCTGAATATGATGCCAGCCACATGTGAAGGGGAGAAGCACACATCCCACTCAAATTTGTGAAGTACGTACACAAGAAAAGGGGCCATTTCGATTGCAGGCTTTGTATTTGAGGGGCAGGTGAAATCAGGTGAGATGGGCTACATCTGAGCTAGGAGATCTCAGGCGAGATTGGAGAGAAGGGAAGGGTCTCCCTTGCTAGCCCTAACCCTAGGGCCAGCAAGGGAAATTCCAGACTGCATGGGGTCCCCACAGCTCTGTGGGCAGCATTAAAAGCGCCTTTGGGCTGCATGCAGGCCATCGGTTGTGCACCCCTGGTGAAGGGGAAACTCCATCCATGCCTCTTTGCCCCTGTGAGATGCTTCTGTCTCAAATGCGTATAGTTCGTGATAAAAGGTCAGGTGTTGTTGTTGTAGTTGTTTTAAATCACGCTAAATCATTGGCTTCCCCGAGGCTTCCCTACTCTGGTGTCCTCCAGTTGTGTTGGATTGCAACTCCCATCATCCCTGACCATTGCCCATGCTGGCTGGGGCTGATGGGAATGGTGTCAAAAACATCTGGCAGGCAACAGATTGGGGAAGGCTGGCTTACCCGATGCCGGGATGCTTATATCATCAGCAACAAATGTATTGTGAATGGCTACCATAAATAACATAATTGTCACTGTCTGTACTTTCTACATTTCATTTCCCTCTCTGTTAAGAACATAAGCATATCCCTGCTGGATCAGACCAAAGGTCCATCCAGTCCAGCATTCTGTTCACACAGTGGCCAACCAGCTGCCCACAGGAAACCCACAAGCAGGACAGGAGTGCAACAGTGCCCGCCCGCCCACCCACGTTCCCCAGCAACTGGGGTACCTAGGCATACTGCCTCTGATCCTGCAGGTAGCATAGAGCCATCAGGTCTAGTAGCCATTGGTAGCCTTCTCCTCCATGGATTTGTCCAGTCCCCTCTTAAAGCTGTCCAAACTGGTGGCCATCGCTGCATCTTGTGGAAGTGAATTCCATAGTTTAACTATGTGGTGTGTGAAGTCCTTCCTTTTATCTGTCCTGAATCTCCCACCAATCAGCTTCATGGGATGACCCCATTGGGTTCTAGTATTATGAGAGAGGTAGAAAAATGTCTCCCTGCCCACTTTCTCCGCACCAGCTAAACAGTCCCAGATGTTGTAACCTTTCCTCGTAGGGGAGTCGCTCCAGCCCCTTGGTCATTTTTGTTGCCCCTTCTCTGCACTTTTCCCAACTCTACAGTATCCTTTCTTCGGTGCGGTGACCAGAACTGTACACAGTACTCCAAATGTGGCCGCACTATACATACATTTGTATAAGGGCAGTATGACCTTGGCAGTTTTATTTTTAGTTCCTTTCCTAATTATGCCTAACGTGGAGTTTGCCTTTTTCACAGCAGCTGCACACTGGGTCGACATTTTCATTGAACTGTCCACCACAAACCACAAGATCTCCTTTTTGGCCAGCCAACGCTAGCCCAGATCCCATCAGTGTATACATGAAGTTGGGATTTTTTGCCCCAACGTGCATCACTTCGTTTACACTTGTTTGCATTGAACCACATTTGCCATTTTGATGCCCATTCTCCCAGTTTGGAGATATCCTTTTGGAGCTCAGAAAAGTCCCTTTTTGTTTTCACCACCTGAAATAATTTGGTGTCATCAGCAAACTTGGCCACTTCACTGTTCACTCCTCATTCCAGATCGTTTGTGAGTCTTTAAAGTGCCACAAGACCCTTTGTTGTTTTTTACTTTTTGAAGTTACACATCTGGCCTGCGGCTCAGGAGTGTTGGCCATCTTGGCTAACCAGGCCCTTCCCTGAAATCCTGTGCAGACTGTGGACCTCAAGCATCTGAACATAGGAGAGGCAGACCTACGGCCCATCTAGCCGTGCCTGCTTCGACTGGCAGAGTCAGTCAAGTGGAAAAGTCTGCTAGGGGATGCTGGGAATTGTAGTCCAACACACATATGAAGGGCACCAGTTTGGAGTAAACTGGTTTAAGGTTTCCAAAAGATCTTTTTCCTGAGATCGTTTCAACTGCAAATGCTGGGAATTGAAACTGAGACCGTGAGAATGAAAAACTGAGCTAGGGGGCCTGCACATCACAACAGTGATGCAAATTGGGTCTGTGGGAATTACCAGCGATTCTTCGCTTGCCTTTTCCCTCTACCATGCAAAGCCATCCTCGCTGCAAGAAACCATAAACTCCTTCCACACCTATTAAAGCTGTCCAGCACTAGGCCACAGGGGGCGGAGAGAGAGAGAGAGAGAGGGAGAGAAGTGCAGACTTTCTAAGCACAACTGCAGGAGCAAGTGACCTTTAATTCCAAGGAACTGACCACTGACTTGTATCCGCCCCTGCAGCCACCATGGCAGAATTCGTTAGAGGAGTCAATCCTGTCCTGTTTAGTCCATTTTGATGTAATGACCTTAAGTCTCCAGACGAGCTCAGATTTGTGAGTTGTAACTTCCGTGTCCTGTACCACAATCAATTTATGGGATATTTCCAGCCTATCGATCTGTCTGTCTATTTTATTTATTCATCTATAAACCTCCCTTCATCCACAAGGGATCTCAGGGTGGTGTACACAATATTAAAACAAACAAATCCCAGCTCTTCAGCCAGCAAGCCGAAACAAAAAACACATCAGTTCTGTTTAAAATTAAATGACCTTTTAAATGATAAAATCCTAATATGGCTCCGGTCCAGTTTATCTCGAGGAGCGCCTCCAGCAACATCAAGTAGGCCGCTCAGCAAGATCTGCCACGGACGGCCTTCTCCCTGTCCCATCAGCCAGAGAAACCAGGCTGGTGGGGACTAGGAGGAGGGCCTTCTCTGTGGCAGCCCCCAATTTATGGAACTCTCTCCCCAGTGACCTCCGCCATTCCCCTTCTTTGATTAGCTTCCGCTGGGCATTAAGAACGTGGCTTTTCAGGCGGGAATATGGGGTGGGTTAGGATTTTTAAGTTTTGTACTGTTTTTAATTGTGCTTTACACTCTGTTTTTTCTTGTATTTCATTGGACTGTACATCGCTCAGAGTGGCCGGATGACTGGGCAGATGGGCGATTCAAAAATATAATAAATAAATAAATAAATAAAACATTTACAGCACAGTCCAATGTGGCTGCCCGTAACACTCCAAACTCGGAGGGTTACGGGCCCCGAACGCCCACAGAACTCCGGCTCCAAGGTCAGTCTTACGACCTTGGAGCCGCAGCCAGCACAGTTCTTTCCACGCCAGCTGCAAGGGTGGAGGGAGGGCGTTCCGAGGTCGGAGTCCCAGCTCCGACCTCAGAGCACGTTCCCAGGGTCGGAGCTGGACGACTCCTACTTCTCCTATGGCCATCTCGACTCTGCCTAACGGCCATAGGATTCTGCCCTGAAATGCTTCGGCAGAAAGAAACATTTTGATTTGGTGCCGGAAAGAAAACAACGTCTGCTCCAATCGTATCTCCTTTGGGAGGACATTCCAAAGTCAGGGGCACCAACGCAGAGAAAGAAGCCCTTTCCTTTGTCAACGCTGATTGCATTTGAAGAAGGGCCTGCTCTAAAGATTTTAGTGCATGGGCAGGATAGTATGGGAAGAGCCTATGGCCATCCCAGGCAGGCAACTTTCCTTGGACAGAGGAAGGGTTGATGTAATTCGTTCCTTTGCAACTTCATCAAGGCGTTGTGGGCCCTCGAGAGGGATCATGTGACCCATTTCCCATTCATAGCGAGTTGACGCAATTGCTGGGACTGAGTGGTAAAGCCTTCCCTGGACCGTACCATTTTAGACAGCAGGTAGGAGCAGTTGCACACTGGAAGGAAGGCTGCCCCTCATTAATAAAACTATAAAACTAAAAAAAAAAAAAAAAAAAACTTACACAGAGAGAGCGAGAGCGCGCGCGCAAGCATCAGGGAGAAATCTAGACAGAAATCTAGAAATTCTCCTTCCTAATACGCTAGCTCTCTCTTAATAATAATAATAATAAACGTTTATTTATAACGCCCCTTATACCAACGGGCGGGACAAATAACATATACAGTAAACATAACAATACAATAAAATAACCAACACCAACCACTTACTATGCAGTATCAAATCCCAGCAACCACCACATTAGCCCAACCACTCATTCTGGCTGACTAAAAAGATAAGTCTTTAATCCCGTTCGAAAGCGGGAAAGATCCTCCTCCAATCGGAGGTCCATGGGAAGCCTGTTCCACAAAAGTGGAACCAGGTCCTGAAAGGTTCGCAGCCTTGACAAGGAAGAGCGTGTCGGTGGGACTGCTAATAATCCCTGGCCCACTGATCTTAAATTCCTACCAGGAACATACCAGGAAAGCCTAGATGCTAAGTAATGAGGGACATTAGAGCGCAAAGCCTTGAAGGCAAGAACCAATAATTTAAATTGGGCCCTAGTCCGAATGGGTAGCCAATGAAGATTCCTACGGGCCATAGTAATATGGGAGAGTTGCACAGAGTTGGATTCCCCCCCCCCCGGGAGCAGTTAAACCTGTCTGAATGCTTGAACAGCACATTATCACCACCACCTGCAGCCTAAGTGGTATAATCCAGGAAAAGTTTTACGGCTTCTCTGCGTGAGACATTTATTCATTGGGCGCTCATGATTCCTCACTCACAGCAATTTGCAGGTGCTTTACACAGCGTCGGCGTCTTCCAGGGACTCTCCCGTGCCTTCATAGCATTTCCCCACTTTTTTTTTTTTTTTTAGAGCAAAGAAAGTGAGCTATTATCTGGCAATCACGCTAAAAACAAACATGTGCATTTCTGCAATTGCGCTACACCAGCGCCACCTTGTGGTTGTGTAATGGAACATATAAGGCGGCAGAGAAAGAAAGAAAAAACCCCTGAAAAGAAGAACGGGTAAAGGAGCCAATCTCAACCCCACAAAGGATCTGGAAGCAGAAGCCCCAGTAAAGTGGCAGGTTAAAAGCCTCATGTAGAGAAGCCCGTACTCTCTGATTTTGAGGGCATTGTTCCCATAGGGTATTCCGGCTCAAATGTAGAGGAAAGGCAGACTGGCTGCTGAGTTCTTTGCCTCAAGCCTTGTTTTTCAATTTTAAGTGGATTTTTTAAAGGGGTCCGGGTGGGGGAGAAACCCTTGCCACCTTGTAAGGATGTATGGAAGAGGGAAAACTCTCCTCCACCCAAATGCTGATGCCTGCTGCCTCCCAATCTTCAGGGGGGGCTGCCTCCCTCCCAAAAAACTACTGCAATTCAGCAGGGAGGAGAAAGTTCAGACCACCTCAGCTGGGATACATCATGAGATACTTCATGTGCTATATCTTTTGCTAGGCTGCACCCCAAAAATGCAGCTTTAAAAAATGGCTTTGATGGAAAATTCCCACAGCCGGTATTTACCTCCCATCTCGGCTGATCTACTGTTCCTATTGCCATACCATGTTGCCATTATTTTATATCGTGGCTCGTTAAAACCTCAGGGATGAAAAGGGGCTACATCAATGATACGCACATATGCAGAGTTTCAGAATGGGGGACACTTGGCTCAACAATACTACAAGTGAGAAGGATCTTGGAATTGTGGTAGATCACAAACTGAATATGAGCCAGCAATGCGATGTGGCTGCAAAGAAGGCAAATGCAATTTTGGGCTGTATTAATAGAAGTATAGCTTCCAAATCGCGGGAAGTGATAATTCCCCTTTACTCGGCACTGGTTAGGCCTCATCTTGAGTACTGCGTCCAGTTCTGGGCACCTCACTTTAAGAAGGACATAGACAAACTGGAGAGGGTTCAGAGGAGGGCAACAAGGATGATAAAGGGACTGGAAACAAAGCCCTATGAAGAGAGACTGAAAGAACTGGGCATGTTTAGCCTTCAGAAGAGGAGACTGAGGGGAGATATGATCACACTCTTCCAGTATTTGAAGGGATGTCACACAGAGGAGGGCCAGGATCTCTTCTCGATCATCCCAGTTTGCAGGACACGGAATAATGGGCTCAAGTTACAGGAACCTAGATTCCACCTAAACATCAGGAAAAATTTCCTGACTGTCAGAGCAATAAGACAATGGAATCAACTACCTAGGGAGGTGGTGGGCTCTCCCACTCTGGAGGCATTCAAGGTGCAGCTGGACAGCCATCTGTCTGGGATGCTTTGACCTGGATTCCTGCATTGAGCAGGGGGTTGGACTCGATGGCCTCGTAGGCCCCTTCCAACTCTACTTTTCTATGATTCTATGATCATATCACTGTGAAATATTAAAGCGCACCAGAAGCTTAGAGAGCTTCCAAAGGCGAGGCTATCCTTTAGGGAATGCCAGGCTCATTAACTACTTTGCAGGTTTCGGGAGACAGATGCAGCACCGTGACGTTTAGACGGCCGCCATGGCTCACTTTGGCATATTACTGCATGGGAGGAGAGTCACCCGGTCCAGCCTGGTGTGATGCCTCCACCGTTGCGACTGTTGGAATTCTGGGCGTCCTGGATTGGAGGCCTTACTCTAGCCCAGGGGTGCAGAACCTCAGGGTTCCCTGGGAGGCCACGCCCCTTCCCCTGGCCCCGCCTCCTTCCCCCCCCCACCATTGATCATGTGGTGACTGCTCTGCTTTCATGCAGTTTTTCCCCGTTCTAAAAAGTTGAAATGCCTCTCCTGAGGCCTAGTTACTGGCAGAAAGAACTTTAAGCTAAAAGATGCTAGCAATTATTTTATCTGGCTGGGGCATGCTGGGAGTTGTAGGCCTTTCTTCTGTCTAAACCGGTAAAGGATTGCACCCTAAATGAATTGGTGGGAGCAACTTAGAATCTAGCCTGCTCCTAACAGCATAACTCCAGCCCATGTTCCATTGCTTGGCCAACCTGTGGTGTGACATAACTCACAAAACTGGCACATATAGAATCACAGAATAGTGGAGTTGGACGGGGCCTACGAGGCCATCGAGTCCAACCCCCTGCTCAATGCAGGAACCCAAGTCAAAGCATCCCTGACAGATGGCTGCCCAGCTGCACCTCGAATGCCTCCAGTGTTGGAGAGACCACGACCTCCCTAGGTAGTTGGCTCCATTCTCGTATTGCTCTAACAGTCAGGAAATTTTTCCTGATGTCCAGGTGGAATCTGGCTTCCTGTCGCCTGAGCCCATTATTTCGTGTCCTGCAATCTGGGATGGTCGAGAAGAGATCCTGGCCCTCCTCTGTGTGTATATTTGAGATTGTCAGCAGAGCAGCAGTCAGAGAAGCTTGAATAGGGGAAGGACCAACAAGGTCTCTCGCAGAATGCAAGTATCACGCAGAAACCCAACGTCCAATTTCTTAGACGGTGTCAGCTCCAGATTTTTGAAGGCCCTTGGGCAGCACACCCTCAATGGGCCCATTCCCTCAGTGAGTCCATCATCTCATCACCATGGTCACCACTAGCTGCTATTGCTGCTATTGCTCATCATCATCATCATCATCATCATCATCATCATCATCATCATCATCAGTATTGCTGCCACTTGCTTGCTTGCCAGGCAGAGAGCCAGTGAGCAAGCAGGCAGTGGCATCTCTTGCTCCTCCTTTTCACCACCACTGTTGTGTGGGCCAGGGCAAGAGGCAGGTGAACAGGCAAGTGAACAGGTCCTGCTTGTGGGTTTCCCACTGGGGCAGCTGGTTGGCCACTGTGTGAACAGAATGCTGGACTAGATGGACCGTTGGTCTGATCCAGCCAGGGATGGGGACTCGGACTCGAGGACTCGACTCGTGAGTCGGACTGAGTCCCCCCCTCTGACTCGAGTCTGACTCGAGTCCCAATATTTTTAATGGGACTCGAGACTCGACTCGGGACTCGAGACCAAGGACTCGTCAACATCCCTGGGCTGTGCCAGAAGGAGTGGAGAGGAGCGCGATCACCGGCGAAGATCAAGTTCAACAGTTGAATTGTCCAAGACAAAGGGCACCACCTGCCTGCCTCTTTGGGGTTCCCTGCCTCCTCTGCCTACCTGGTCTCTTCTTGACCAGTTCCACAGTTTGAATTGTCCAAGACAAAGGCCTGGTTATTTTGGGTTTGTCTGCCTGGTCTGTTCTTGCCAAAATCAGTTGCAGAGTTTTGAAATAAAAAGGCACACTTGTGCCTAGAATTTATTTAAGCCACAGCTGAAGTAGCCTTATTTTGTTGGGAAAACCCCCCATTGATTTTAATAGGGACTCGTGGAGTCAGTTTTGGGAGTGACTTGGGACTCGTGACTCGTGAGTCACCATTTTGGACCAAGGACTCGGACTCGGACTCGAGACTCAGGTCCAAAGACTCGTGACTCGACTCGTGACTCGAGATCAAGGACTCTTCAACATCCCTGGATCCAGCAGGGCTCTTCTTATGTTCTAAGCAGGTTGCAAGGATTAAGAGGAGGAGCAGGGCCGGGGGCTCCTGTCAGTTGGCCCCTGCTGGAGCAGGGGCCCTCGGCAGGTGCCCTACCATTCCTACCCTTGATGCGGGCCCTGTTCCCAGGAATTGCTTCCAGGTATGCAGGGCTGGTGCAAGGCAATTTGGTGCCCTAGGCAAGATCAAATATTTAGCGACCCCCCCCTTCCCACTTGAGAGCGCTGTTTCCCCCCCCCCCAAGGCGTTTCTGGCGCCCCCTTTAGCCCTGCGCCCTAGGCAGCTGCCTAGTTGGCCTAATGG
Source organism: Shinisaurus crocodilurus (assembly GCA_021292165.1). Classification (NCBI taxonomy): domain Eukaryota; kingdom Metazoa; phylum Chordata; class Lepidosauria; order Squamata; family Shinisauridae; genus Shinisaurus; species Shinisaurus crocodilurus. The sequence continues at coordinate 69,869 of JAHFWL010000681.1, read as the reverse complement.
TAGCACCGGCCCTGCAGGTATGCAAAACTGAATCCATCTTTTCATCCCTCAGAGGAGCTATTAAACAAATAAGCCTGGTTTTTTCCTCTGATTTAAGACCAAACTGTCCGCGGTGTTAAATCTGAGAGAGGGAGACATTTATTTCCCTGCCGAATCAAACTCTTTGCTTCTTTGGCAGACTCCGTTGACATAAATTGTCTCCCGATTCAGAATTGCCTTTCTTGCTGTTGCTTTACCATCTCATAAAGGTCCAAGCCACTGATGACACTGTGAGATGTAATCTCTACGAAGGAACTCCCGAACCAAACTCTGGAGATTGTGCCATGGAGGAATAGAGATCATTGTTCGCAGGAACAGCCGCTCAAATCGGGGGCCCTGCCCTATGTATACCCAGTTTTCTGGCCTGTTTTGTCCATGTTACCCAAATGCTTCCCTGCTTTCAACACAGTCTGTAGCTGTTTGGGGAAATACTATGCATTTCTCCAGACTGGAAGTGCTTGATCCAAAGGTTGTAGAAAAGAAAACTAGATGTCCCCTGCTTACGTAGAGATATAGTCACATCGCATGCTTCCTTTATATTTAAGGCTTATGGCCCAGTCCCAAAGCTTCATTTTTGCCACATCCTACAGTAGCAGCCTGACAATTGAAGGTAAGGAGTACACCCTGAAGACATAGCTGCTCTACAAACTTCCACTAGTTTGACAGCAATGTAAATATCAAGTGTCACATCTATCCCTGGGGTCTTCTGGGTGGTCTTTACCTTTCTCCTTAATAGGTAAGCATAATTAGATGGGTGTCTGGCTGTTCCATCAGAGCAGCCTTCCCCAAGCTGGTGCCTTCCAGATGTTTTGGACTGCAACTCCCATGAGTTGGCCATGCTGGCTGAGAGTTGCAAACACATCCGGAGCGCACCAGGTTGAGGAAGACCGCACTAGGCCTAAATCCAACCTTAAAATATCAGAAAAGTGAATGGCTGTCACTACCTATTGCAGAAGAAGACAGATTTCAGGCTTGCAGGATCTACTTTGGGGTTGTTGTTGTTTTTACTAGAACCCAAACATCCACCAACTGGAGCCAGATGCAAAATGGCAGCTCAGGTGGAAGAGCCAATGACCGATTCAGTCCATGTGTCATAAGCTGGGATGACCTGCATACACTAATACAATTCTACATCTGAGTAGAAGCTAACTGTTTCTAACCATCTAATTTAGACATTAAAATGGCTGGATATCAGTGGAGGAGTGAGGGCCCCATGCTCAGATTATGACCTTCTGATTCCAACTTTCCTGGACATTAGCCTTGAGAGGTTTTTCTTAAGAATCTTATGGGAATTATGTAGCTCCCACACACATCCTAGCCTATCATAGAGAGTGTTTATCCTGCTATGGTTTGAGTCAGACTCAGCATTAGAACAAATTATGGGGCAATCCAAAAGGCAAGGCAACAAAACAGGCAAATTGACAAGTACAAAGGTGTCCATCTATTATGGGATCAGGCTAAGACAGGAATGGTCAAGATACAAGCAAAGGACCATTAAGCAAAGTCCAAAAGCAGAGTCAAGCAGGAGTCCAAGGGTCACTAGCACAGAGGGTCAATCACACAGCAAGGTCTGGAGTACAAAGAACAGGAGTCCTCCACCTATCTTCACAAGAAATTCTCCGCTGCGATTATCATGAACCTTGTTCTGCCAAAGGCAGTGGCTCTTTTTAGGGTCCAGAGACAATGAGCACACTTGTGGGTGAAGGTTAAAAAAGGCACTTGATTAGCAAACTACAGGAAAGAGATTACAGAAGCAAGACAGATGCAGCGTGCAACGCTCACGTCCCTTCCGTTCTTGGGAACCCTTCAAGGAAACGGCAACGGACGGACTCCCTGGCAGCACTTTCTGCACGGCTAGGTCTGTGTCGAGGTTCTGCCCTTAGGAAGATTCCCTACTCTTATATAGGTTTTCTGCGTTTACAATAATCACACCTGCTCTCATTAAACTAGACAAGATTAATATGTTTTACACATGGCTAGTTGGGGAAGAATCTCAACAGATAACAGCAAACACACCTTGGACACTCCCGTATCAGGCAGTTGACCTTTCCCAGGCACATCTGCCAGTTATCGATGCTTTTAAGTTGACCGAGATGCCCCCCCCCAGAACCCCCTGGTTCCTCGGTCACATCTGGTCCAAGCCCTTCCAAACGATGAGTAACTCCCATACATACGGTTGAAGTACAGCCAATAAATAACTGGGCAACCTTGAAAGGCACTGCCTGGCAATCAAACCATACCTAAGACCAGCCGAGAACAGAATTAATTAACAAGCTTCCTACAGCAAACTCTGAACAGCATGACCTCACTGATACCAGGCACCGGATCATGAGAAACAGCAACGGACAGTAGCAAACCCAGGCCCTAATGGAGACACAAAGAGCAGGTGTAGCTATACAACAGAGACCCAGACACAAGTACAATGGTCATACACCACTGTCTCCTCAAAATCACAATGGTCTTCCCGCCTTTTCCACTACATCTCTCTCTCTCTCCCTTTTCTTTTCTTTTTCACAGAAGCAAACTCTGAGCTTTTCTACACGAGGCTGTTCTGTATCTACTTTTGGTTTTGGTGCAGAACTGAGATCCGAGCACTACACAAAGAATGTTTCCTTTCCTGCTTTTCTGCTACATAACCCCTAGGTGGCACTGTGGTATAGCAGAACAGTACAAATACACAAGAGGAAATTGGGCTTTCTTTCATTTTCATAATTAAATGCTGCATTTTCCCAGCACTAAAAAAAACTCACCGAGAGTTTTGGTTAGACACAGAAGTGAAACTGGAGGGTTACAATGTTGTCTAAAGAACCTGTAAACAACCATAGCAAGTGCACAACAAGAAATGTCTTGTGTAAAAAAAGCCCTCTGTGCTTGTTCTGTCTGGTGATGTAACCTCAGAGCACAATCCTACGTATGTTTAGACAGTAAAAAGTCCTACAACTCCCAGCATGCCCCAGCCAGCATGGCTGGCTGGGACATGCTGGGAGTTGTAGGACTTCTTTCCGTCTAAATATGCGTAGGATTTCACCCATAGTCTTATTTCGAAGTGGAGGCATTCTCACAATGCCAATCAGCTCTAGGGTCAGGGGTGATGGCACACCTTTGTGGTGGAGGGAAGTAGGGTCTGGTGCCCAATGATATAAAAAACCTCCTTTAAATGGCTTTTTAAAAAGAGAATTCAACAAATTCATAGACCTATCATCGGCCATTCCTTTGCAAAATCCCGTCTGTCACTTGCCACTGCTCAAACACATGAATGTTTTAAATACCTGCCTCTTACTTGACCACTGACTGGAGCAAGTCTTCTTGACCGGGAAAGGCCAGGCCTAGGGTTGAATTTAATCTTCTCCGCCTGCTCAGACCAGCAGCTTATACCTCGGCTGCTTAGGGAAACTGGCCTCATACCTTGAGTACAGAAAGTCTCGGGCAAATGAGGACTTCTCTCTCTCTCTTTCTCTCTAATACAGCTATTTTTAAATATTCATATGTGTGCACTCACCAGCTCCGCTTATCTTCTGCTGCTTTCCATCTGCCTGACAATTAGGTCAGATGCATAATAGTTTTCCGTCTCTCATCTGCTCATTTTTATCTCCGTCGCTTTAGTTCGGTTGCACGCCGCCAAGTGGGCTCACCTCTCACTTTGCCCTCTCTCCTCCCATCCTGCTTCTCCCGCCGGTCCCTCAGACATGCAGTGCCATCCGAAAACTTGGATCGCCACAGAAGAGGCTGTCACAGCCCCTCCAGTGGGAATCCTTTGTGATCCTTCATTCCACCAGGAAGCACGAGCGCTAAAATCAGGGGTCCAGAACCTCTTTCAGCCCAATCCCATTTCAGAGAAGATTGGGGGGGGCACATTCCAGGGGTGGGGTGGGATGGGGTCAAAGGCAAAGTGGGCAGGAGCAAAAACACCAACATATTTTAGCTTAAAGCGCTCCCCGCCTGCAACTCAGCCCCAGGACAGGCATTTCAACCCCTTGGAATGGGGAGGAAACTGCACAAAAGCTGGGAAAGTATCAAATAATCGGTGCTCGAGGGAGGGGAAAGGGGTGGAGCCAGAAGGGGCGTGGCCTTCTGGGGACCCCTTGGAGGGCCAGATTCGTTTCCCAAGCTTGAGGTCGTGCACCCCTGCGGCAAGGCCTTCCCAGGCAGCTGCTAAACATTCTCCTTTGGTAGTAGCTCATTCCATTTTCTCTAGCACCACATACTGGCAAATAAATGAACTATGCTGCAGAAGAAAGGCAGGGCTGCCTCTTTCCGCCTCTTTCCGCCTCCTCCTGCTACTGCTGTTTGTGGCTCCTCACCTTTAGAACTGCAGGTTCCTGGGTTGAATCCAGCTGCATTCAACCCTGCAAAAGGCAGACTTGATGGGCTTGATGAAAAACAGCTGCATTTATTTATTATATCTATTCCCCGCCTTTTTTTCCTCCTGCAAGGAACCCAAGGCGGCTTACATAATCTTCCTCTCCATTTTATCCTCACAACAACCCTGTGAGGTAGGTTAGGCTGAGAGTCAGTGACTGGCCCAAAGTCACCCAGTGAGTTTCATGGCCGAGCGGGGAATAGAACCCGGATCTCCCGAGTCCCAGTCCAACGCTCTCACTGGCAGCAGGCAAAGGCGAGGGGGTGGGGTCAGCAGAGTGGCTCTTCCAGCTCCAGGTAGATAAGCAGGCCCTTTATTTTATTTAGAACTAGCTGTTGCCCCAGCTTCGCTCACGTGATGAAGAGTGACCGTGCCAAGTTTGCACCGGTCGTCATTTTCCTAAAGGCACGATTTGTTCGAAATTCCTTAAGGTAGCTGACTGCTGTTTTGAATCGCTCCATAGGAAAGGTCCGCCGGGACTACACAATGAAATCCCAGCTCCCCCCGGGACTACCAGCTCCCCCTGGACTGCACAATGAAATCCCTGTTCCCTTTCCCCCGGGACTGCACAATGAAATCCCTCCTCCCCCAGGACTACACAGTGAAACCCCTGTTCCCCCACCCCCAGGACTGCACAATGAAATCCCTGCTCCCCCCCCCTCTGGGACTGCACAATGAAATCCCTGCTCCCCCCACAGGACTACGCAATGAAATCCCAGGTTCCCCCCCCCCAGGACTACACAATCAAATCTCTGTCATCCTCCCCCCGGGACTACACAATGCCCCCTTTCTTCACCCCCTTAGGGACGGAATTTCCAAAAATCCTTCCTTAGTGGGTGTCTACGTCATAAAAACAATGTCCCTTCAAAATTTCACGTTCCTAGACTAAACAGTTTGAGCTGGGCGTTGATGAGTCAGTCAATCAAAAATCAGTCAGTCAGTCAGGACACCTTCTTTTAAATATATATATAGAAGATTTTAAGGCTGCTTTCAATGATGGAACCCTCTCAAGGAACCCTCTTTTTTTTTCTTTTTTGGAGATGCGTGTCCTCTTTTTTGGTGATTCACATGTGGCCACCCTAGCCCTTCAGCAAGATGCATCACTGGGACCCCCTCTTTGATCCATGGATCAGTTTCCTCCCTGCTGCTATGGCACTTCCTGCCCCCCTCTAGGCGCATTCTGTACCACTGCCCAGAGGTACAGATGTGCAGAAGGCGCCGCTGCTCTCTCCCTTCTCCTTGCTCCCGATACTGTGCCCACCTCTCACGCAGAGGGCAGGTGAACAGCGGGGATGCTAAAGGAATCGCCTTCAGCAGGATTCGATCCCAGAAAATCTTGCAGTTCCATACTTCCAGAAGGTTTTCCGGATGCGAACTTGGCGGGAAAGTGTTGGGTTGGATTCCAGAGGAGTGTTTCGGAATCTTTCCAGTGGGAAACTGAAATGCTTAAACGTTTGTTCCCTTTAAGAAAGGGGGGAAAGGGGGGAAAGGGGGGGAGGGAGAATTATGCAAAGATGCAATGGTGATCTAATGAAATGGTACGATTCCACCATCGTGCCATTTTGCAATTTATATATATATATATATATATATATATATATATAGCAGGACCGGAGCAGGGCAGTTTGGCGCCCTAGGCAAAATTATATTTAGCGCGCCCCCCCTCTCGTGCCATGGGGGGGGGCTCTGGAGCAAAGCAGCCCTGCTTTGCAAACAACAATCACCCGCAGCCGCCGGACACCCCCCCCGCCACCCCCCCGCTGGACACCCCCCGCAGCCGCCGGACCCCCCGCCATCCCCCGCAGCCCCCCTGCAGCCACCGGACCCCCCCGCCACCTACCTTCCCCCCCCCGCACTGGCCGCCACCTCCTCCTCCTCTTCCTCCTCCAAGCCTGCCTCCCCGTCCGCTGGTCCCGTCGCGTCCTTCCAGTGCAGAGGAAGTGACGCGACGGGACCCCCGCGCTCTGTTTTTGGCCAGGGAAACTAGGGCAGCAGGGCTGTTTAAGCCCTGTTGCCCTGGTTCCTCCCAGCAAAACAGAGCACGGGCGGGGCTCCGGCAGCAGCATGGAGAAGGTAGGTGGTGGTGGGGCTCCGGCGGCTGCAGGGGGTTCTGGGGGGTGGTGGCTGTGGGGGTGGCGGCTGCGGGGGGTGGCGGGGGGTGCGGGGGTGGCGGGGGGTCCAGCGGGGGTGGCGGGGGGTCCAGCGGGGGGTCCGGCGGCTGCGGGGGGTGGCACAGCGTTTCTGCGCCCTCTCCACCCACGCACCCTAGGCAACTGCCTAGTTTGCCTAGCGGTAGCGCCGGCCCTGATATATGGGAAGAAGAAGCCCATCTTTCAAAATTCTCTTTCTTTCATATTTTCATGAAAAGCCCAGCCCAGCTGCACCACTGGGAGCTCCACCGACGGCTTCCAAAATGGCCCAGCAGCCTTTTCCAGGACAACCTCACTCAAAGTGGTGACTTCCCAGCTTGAATGGGGTTAATTTTGTAGGTGGGTTATTAGTGGTAGGCAGCAGGCAGTGACAAGAGAAGATAGGGTGACCACGATGGCTGAACTGCCAAAATCCCAGACCATTACCTGTCCTCTCTGCATCAACCTGCTGCCTGTCTCTATCCCATGCCTCGACTTTCAAAGACTAACAGTGCAATCCTAGGTGTGCCTATTCAGAAGTAACTCCTCCTGAGTTCAATGGGGCTTACTCCCAGGTTAAGTGGGTCCAGGAGTGCATCCAAAGCCTCTCTGCTTTACTAACACAGCCTGGATCCTTCCCTTGGGCCCTTTATAGCGTTTCTTTCTCATTAAGAGCCTCCGGCAAAGTTTCCTTTGGGCGCAGAGCAGAGCACATCGTAGCCATGGGCCGGCAGCCCAGATAATTTCATCAGCATTCTAGGCCACGGCGTGCCGAGGAAGAAATCCGAGTTTGTTTTGACATCAGCCCTTCATTACGTTGTGTCTTATCACGATCTGTTCTTATCCAGGGAGACGTTTGCTGCTGACGGGGCAGGTTCAGACGGGCTGGTTGAGATGCAAATATTCTCTTCCCCCCCCCCCGCCCACCCCGTTATTATGACAGGTATCAAACTTACCATGACTGAAAGCTCTTGTAGAGGTGTGGGAATACTTAAAGGAAAATGTCTGGCCAAATTTGGGGCAGGGTTTTGAAATGAAACCAGGGAGGGGGGAAAACCCACCATCCGTTTTCAGCGGCAGAGTGTGAAACTGGGATGAGGAGAAATTTGCTACCCTTCAGGATGCTGCCGCCCCTGGGGGCCACCTTTTCCTTCCCCAAAAAACGCCTCCAGGAATGGCGCCATGTGATCATGTAGTGTCCTTCTGGCAGGGGCTTCTGGGTAAAAATACAAAATGGTGGCCTCCCAACCAGTGCTGAAAGCCGCCACCATATGATTACCCAGAAGCCTCTGCCAAAGAGATGCTATGTCACCACGTAGCATCATTCTCAGGGGCTTTTGAGGGGGGGGGGAACTGGTGTCCGTCAGCTACTAAAGGGAGAAGCACCGCATCCGGAGATGGCGAGTTTTGTGCCCAGCCGAGAAGCGTTGTTGCCCCCTGCTCCACAAAACAGCCCCTCCTTTTGTCAGCCATTTTGGGGGGGCGATTTCGGGCCAAACCTACAAGCCGGTCCCCAGCATTCTTGGTCACAAAGGGGGGGGGGGCCAAAACCCCAGCACATTTTAGCTTAAAGCTCTTGTCGCCAGTAACGAAGCCTTAGGAGAGGCATCTCAACAGGGCCGGATTAAGAGCATTATGGGCCTGGTGCTGAGGAGGGCGCGCGGCTGAAGAGGGCGCAGAAACGCTACGCTCCTCTTCGCTGCCGCTGCGCCGCCCCCGCCAGGCCTCCGCCTCCCCACCCTCCCTCCCGTCCCGCTCGCCGCTGCACCGCCCCCGCCCTCCCGCTCGCTGCCGCTGCGCCTCCCTCCGCCGCCGCCATCACCACCACCACCCCGACCCCCCCCCCGCCACCTACCTTCTCTGCGTCGTGTCGCTTCCGGAGCCCCGCCCCGCATTGTTTTGGCGGGAGGAACCAGGGCAACAGGGCTTAAACAGCCCTGTTGCCATGGTTTTCCCGGCAAAAAACAGCGCGGGGGTCCCGTCGCGTCACTTCCTCCTCCTCGGCGGCAGCAGCCGCCAGGGCAGGGGGGGAGGTAGGTTGGTGGTGGCGGCGCAGGTTTTTTTTTTTTTTTTGCAGAGCAGGGCTGCTTTGGAGAGGGCCCCCCGCTAAATATTATTTCACCTGGGGCGCCAAACTGCCCTGCACCAGTCCTGATTGTGGGCCTATTTTGGGGTAGGGGCCTGGAGCTGCAGCTCCAATAGCCCCTGCATCTCAACCTTTTAGAATGGGGGGGGGGAACTGCATAAAAGCTGGGAAACCACTGAATGGTCAGTGGTTGGGGGTGGAACGGGGGGAGCCACGGGACGGGAGCATGGCCTTCTGGGAAATGTCAGGGGGCCGGATTGGGACCCCCAGTGGGCTGGATTTGGGTCACAGGCCTGGGGTTGCGACACTCCTGCCCTAAAGTGTGACAGAAGCAGACTTCAGGATGGGCTGTGGAGATAAACACAGGCTTGATTTCCAGTTACTGCAGGCTGGTGGCTCCAATGTTAGTGGGGCGGTGTATCCACTCCAGGGTTTAGTCTGAACTTTTAAGGAGCTACTCTGATGCTGAACCCTAGCACCCCCCCCCCACAAAATAGGCTCAGCACCATGGGTAGCTCCTTTAAAGTTCAGTCTGAAACCTGGAGTGGATACACAGCCCCACACAGACATTGGCGCCACCAGTGACGCCACAATACTGTTCCAAATGGCTGCAGTCTCCCCGGGCCGGGAGTGGTTATATTGCTCTTCCCGCCCTACTGGCAATTCCAAATGCGTCCCTATCTCCCCCCCCCCCGCCCCGCCCCCAAAATAATTATGTGAACCACTATGAAGATCCTGGAGGAAGAGCAAAGTTTCCCTGATGTGTGGGAGAGTTTTTAAGCGTTTCTTGGTTGAGAATTTGCAGTGGCATTTTAGTTGGGCTCAGCAAAATCCTCCGCTGTGCCAAAGGACTCTGTACAAGCTGACAGGCAGGACTGGGAAGAGACAGCAAGCTGAGGGGAGGAGCTTTCACAGCACGACACACAGACAGGAACAAAAGAAGAGCCACGCTGGATCCGATGTAGGGTCCATCTAGTCCAGCATTCTGTTGTTCACACAGTGCCCAACTAGCTGCCCACGGGATCCCACGAGCAGGACAGGAATGCAACAACACCTCCCCGCCCATGTTCCCCAGCGACTGCAGTACATAGGCCTACAGCCTCTGATACTGCAGGTAGCATACAGCCAGCAGGACTAGTAGCCACTGATAGCCTTCTCCTCCATGAATGGCTCCAATCCCCTTTTAAAGCCATCCAGATTGGCGGCCATCACTACATCTTGTGGAAGTGAATTCCATAGTTTTAACTATGCGGTGTGTGAAGAAGTCCTCCCTTGTATCTGTCCTGAATCTCCCACCAATCAGCTTCAGGGGATGACCCCCATTGGGTTCTAGTATTATGAGAGAGGCACGACTGGGCTTTCTACCAAGGAACAGTCTCTTCCTGCTTCCTTTTGCTCTGGCTGCCGGGAACTGGTGCTAGTGGGATAGGGGACCGCAGAGGGCCATGTTGGCTGCATGAAGCCCTTTGTAGGCACTACAGGAGCATCAATTTCCTACTCCCTATGCCAGCCGTCCCAACCTGGTGCCCTCAAGATGTTTTGGAGCACCATTGGCCATGCTGGTTGGGGCTGATGGAAGTTGAAGTCTAATACAGCTGGAGAGCACCAGGTTGGAGAAAGTTGCCCAACAGCAACAGGAGGACCACTGGTTTAAGGACAGTGCCAGCTCTAGGTTTTGGAGGGCAACCTCAATCCCCCCCTCTATCATAGAATCATAGAATCATAGAAAAGTAGAGTTGGAAGGGGCCTACAAGGCCATCGAGTCCAACCCCCTGCTCAATGCAGGAATCTAGGTCAAAGCATCTCTGACAGATGTCTGTCCAGCTGCACCTTGAATGCCTCCAGAGTGGGAGAGCCCACAACCTCCCTAGGTAGTTGATTCCATTGTCTTATTGCTCTGACCATCAGGAAATTTTTCCTGATGTTTAGGTGGAATCTAGGTTCCTGTAACTTGAGCCCATTATTCCGTGTCCTGCAAACTGGGATGATCGAGAAGAGATCCTTGCCCTCCTCTGTGTGACATCCCTTCAAATACTGTAAGAGTGCGATCATATCTCCCCTCAGTCTCCTCTTCTGAAGGCTAAACATGCCCAGTTCTTTCAGTCTCTCCTCATAGGGCCTTGTTTCCAGTCCCTTTATCATCCTTGTTGCCCTCCTCTGAACCCTCTCCAGTTTGTCTATGTCCTTCTTAAAGTGAGGTGCCCAGAACTGGACGCAGTACTCAAGATGAGGCCGCCTAACCAGTGCCGAGTAAAGGGGAATTATCACTTCCCGCGATTTGGAAGCTATACTTCTATTAATACAGCCCAAAATTGCATTTGCCTTCTTTGCAGCCACATCGCATTGCTGGCTCATATTCAGTTTGTGAATGAGCCTACCTTCTCACCACCATTGCCACCAGCTGCTCTTGCTCCTCTCATCCTCTTTCTCATTCTTGCTACCACAGGCTTGCTTGGCAGGGAGAAAGCCAGTGAGCAAGGAGGCCATGTGGCATCTCCTGCTCATTCTTCTCACACCATTGTCAGGGCCAGAGCGAGAGGCAGGTGAGCAAGCAGGTTGCAATGGGGAAGAGGGGAAGCAACTCCAGGAGGTTCTTCTCAGTGGGCCCCTGCTGGGGTGTGGGCCCTTGGCAGGTGTCCAACCATGCCTACCCTTAACACTGGCCCTGTGTACGGAGAAATGTTCCTTTTTCCTCCAACACCCCCCAAAATAGCACTATTCTATTGAAAGGGTTGTTCCATCTGAGACACTAGGAGCACCACCCATTGAAATGAACATCGTGCAATGTTCCATTGGTAGCTGAATAGCACCGATGGATTATCTACGTGTATAAAATGCTCCGATCTGATTTGTGATTGATGGGTGTAGGAGTTGGAATACCTCTCATTCAGTGTGCAGCTATCTCTGCCCAACCTTGTATTCCATCAGTCTTCCATTGGAAGGAAAGGGAGCCTCTTCTTAAGATCAATTTACAGAACAAAACAAAACAAAACAAAACTCACAGTGTATCTTCTTTTCAGAAATGGCCCTGCACACAATTATATTGACAGCTTGCGATTAGGACACAAGCCGAGCAGCACCGTGGGGAAAGGAGAGGCATGATGAGTCACCGGCGGTTTGGATTAATGGCGGGACCTTGGCTGGGTTTCCACAAATATACACTCGGTAGAAATAAATGGTGGTGGTGATGTGGAAACGAACAGCATTCATCACATCACAGTCAAAGCCAGGGATGTTGAAGAGTCCTTGGTCTCGAGTCACGAGTCGAGTCACGAGTCTTTGGACCCGAGTCTCGAGTCCGAGTCCTTGCTCCAAAATGGTGACTCACGAGTCCCGAGTCCCGAGTCACTCCCAAAACTGACTCCACGAGTCCCTATTAAAATCAATGGGGTTTCCCCCCAACAAAATAAGGCTACTTCAGATGTGTGGCTTAAATAAATTCTAGGCACAAGTGTGCCTTTTTATTTCAAAACTCTGCAACTGATTTTGGCAAGAACAGACCAGGCAGACAAACCCAAAATGACCAGGCAGGCAGAGGAGGCAGGGAACCCCAAAGCAGGCAGGCAGAGGCCTTTGTCTTGGACAATTCAACTGTTGAACAGGTCAAGAAGAGACCAGGCAGGCAGAGGAGGCTGGAAACCCCAAACAGGCAGGCAGAGGCAGCCAAACCCAAAATGTCTGACCCTAACCCAAACCCCCCACAACAACACATCAATCAAAATAAATCTCAACACATCGTTGGGGCTGCGCTCCTGGTAGCTGTCCATAGTGGCCGAGCAGCGGCGCGCCTCGCTTCCATGCACTCTTCACCGGTGATCGCGCTCCTTCTGGCACAGCCAGAAGACTCGTCAACAGCCCAGGGATGTTGACGAGTCCTTGGTCTCGAGTCCCGAGTCGAGTCTCGAGTCCCATTAAAAATATTGGGACTCAAGTCCGAGTCGAGTCAGAGGAGGGACTCAGTCCGACTCACGAGTCGAGTCCTCGAGTTCGAGTCCCCATCCCTGGTCAAAGCCCCCATTTAGTTTGTGGTCGAGAAATTATAGAGCTGTCTAGTCCATACCAAAACCTGAGGAAAACAGGATCTCCAACTAGATCTTCAGTCTTCCATAGATAGTAGGGGCGAGTGGACATTCCAGATCAGCCTTCCAACCTGGTGCCCTCCAGATGTGTTGAACTGCAACTCCAATTAGCCATGCTGGCTGGGGAGCGGCGGGAATTGTAGTCCTAATGCCAGGTTGGGGAACATGGACCCAGTTAGATTAAATTAGATTAGATTAAATCAATAAATGCATTTTAAACGACAAAATAACCCTGAGGTATACACCCTTAGAGCTCCCGAAATATGTATGCTGAGTTTCAGATGTCTATGTTTCATGGTCTTGGCGCTAAGGTGCTCACAGACAGACAGATATCCATGAATTGGATGAATTCAAGAAGGAGAAGGTGATCAATGGCTACTAGTCCTGATTGGCTCTATGCTTCCTCCAGTATCAGAGGCAAGATGCCTATGTACTGCAGTTGCTGGGGAACATGGGTGGGAGGGTGCTGTTGCATTCATGTCCTGCTTGTGGGTTTCCTGTGAGTAGCTGGTTGGCCACTGTGTGAACAACAGAATGCTGGACTAGATGGACCCTTGGTCTGATCCAGCATGGCTCTTCTTATGTTCTTAGTTCCAAGTCACCTGCATCTGAGAACACTGCATTTCCTGCCTCCTCCCGCATCTGAGTTCTTTTCTCATGTGCCCTCCAAAATCACCCATCACTAAAAAGATGCCTTAAGAATATAAAAAGAGCCATGCCAGATCAGACCAAGGGTCCACCTAGTCCAGCATTCTGTTGTTCACACAGTGGCCAACCAGCTGCCCACAAGGCCCACAAGCAGGACATGGGTGCAACAGCACCCTCCCGCCCATGTTCCCCAGTAACTGGTGTGTACATAGGCATACTGCCTCTGATACTAGAGGTAGCCCACCCCCACCCTCATTCCTGTCAGCCTGTCATGGACCAGGATTCCAATCCCTCATCCTCAGAGGTTGCCAACTCCTTGTCCTCAGAAGAAGTGGCTCCAAAGTTGATGGTTCAGGGAAGACGACACAGACACCGAAAGGTGTCATGAGGCTTCCACCTCCCCATGATCCAGTTCTCCAGAAAGACCCCCGCGGTTGGCTCCCCTGCATCCAGAGGGGATTGTATCACCATCCTCAGACTCTGAAAACTTGGGCCATGAGGACACTAGCACACCTCACCCACTCCCATGTTGTTGCAGCCTGAGATTTCTAAAACAGGCCAGCCCCTGTAAGAGACCAGGCCTCAGTCAGTATGGAGCCAGGGCCAACCAGCCTAAAGGCAGCCAAACTCCTATTTATGTCTCAGTCTTGCCCTGCTCCTGGTTGGAGCAACATACAGCCAACCCTGACTTGCCTCCAGCCTCACTCGGCGCTTTCCGTGGTGCTGATCTTTTCCCGTCTTGCTTACCCAAGAAAACTGACCGAATCCGAACCCTGCTCAAGATCTGATCCATAGCAGAGCCCTGCAACCCAGGCTACAATGCATGACATCAGCAGAACCCATGTCCTGATATGGTACAAAACCTTAAAAAAAACACCTTGCTCTCCAAGATCTTCATCTCTGCTGGTCACAGACTGTTGTCATCATCCATTTCATACCCTTTTTCAGGACAGATCTGATAGTTTGACCTGAAGTCTCATGGGTTTAGTCTCCAGGGGAAGAAGTAAAATCTCATGGTGAGGGGACAGAACCAAAGGGGTAGCTATTTTTTGCCTTAGGTTAAGAACTTTTGCTGCTAGCTGTGGTCCATCAGGTTCCACCCCTGGGGCACCATGGGGATACACTTCCCCTGACCCATAAAGTACTATCCTCTATCCTCACCTGGTTCTACTAGGCCCCAGGCCCTCCCACCAGGCTCTACCCCTGACCTATGGGGCACCACCCTCGCAGTCCCCAAGATCTGCCTCCTGAATTTCAAGGTCTGATCCTCAGGAGATTTGGTGATAACACTCTCCTTCCCAGTCAGGTATAAATGCTGGCAATTTGCATCCCACACTGCTTGACAAATTATCTGCTAAGTTAAACAGAATTGGAGAAAGGCTGATGATGGAAGATGCAGCAAAAGCTATTAGCAAGTCAACCCATTTGCTGTACTAAAGACAAGTAAATAAGGACTTAGTAAGTAAGGGCTTAGTCTTTCTTTACTCCATACCATCCCTGGTTTAATAATATGTATGCATGTACTGAGAGAAGTGGTCTGTGGGCAGCCTTAGGAACCCAAAGTGACTTTAGGTTCATGGCCTTGGTAGAAGACGTTTCCTATCAAATTCTGTTAGCTATGGAATGTTGGCTGCCAACCAACAACAAACCCCATAAGCCATCAACTATGAAATACTGTCAACATTACAGATTTAGTTGTCAGATGCTAAAAACACGATTGCATATTAGCTATCAAAGACTGCCGAATGCCCAACACTATTGCATGTTGTCTGCTACATACTAACTACCAATGCATGTTGTCAATTGTCCATTACTGTCAAATGCTGACAAATACTGAACTCAAATATTAAATATCCTTTTTGTGTGTGTTTCTTCCTGCTCCATGCTTGCCTAACGCCAAAGACATGAAGAAATCTGGAGTCCAGGTACTGAAATTCTCGAGGAATAGCTCCCAAATATCAATGCAGGTTTGCAAAATGGAATTCATCATCTCATTCCCCAAACACAGCTCATGATTATGCCCGCTTCTTCTTCTGATTCAAGCCAAGACTGCCTGTGCAATGCTATAGTGCATGACAAAGGGAGATACTAATTTCCCTGCCTAATTAAATCTATTTGGTTCATTCACACCCTCCACTGATAGAATGTGAAACTATGGATTCAGACAGAATTGTTCTGATTTTAACCATCTCATAAGTGCGCTAGTGCTCATTGCTGCGCTGATGTTTGAAAGCCAGAAATAAAGAGCCAGTGTGGTGCGGTGGTGAGAGTGTAGGGCTGGGACTCCGGGAGATCCGGGTTCTAGTCCCCGCTCCGCCATGAAACGCACTGGGTGACTTTGGGCCAGTCACTGACTCTCAGCCTGACCTACTGCACAGGGTTGTTGTGAGGATAAAATGCAGAGGAGGATGAGGATTATGTAAGCCGCCTTGGGTTCCTTGCAGGAAAAAAGGTGGGGCATAAATAAATAAATAATATAAATAAATAAATAAAGAGCTGCCAGGGAGCATGACAAAACCTTGCTTGGACTCATAGGTCTAATATATACATCCTCTGCATATGCTCAGGGTTCTCTGCCATGGTGTATCTGCCCATCCTCCAGACTAGACTCGCCCTCAGTGATTCCCATCCCATCTGTAAAATGGGCCAGTCTTTTCTAGGATGTCTTCCTAATGCTTAATTTCTTAGTAAGCTGCTTCATAGCAGTGTGTTATCCATGTGACTTGATGTGTAGTGCGCTCCAGGGCTCCCCTGCTCGAGTTAACTGCTCTGTCCGCACTTTTAGTTCTTGCGTTGAGCTTGCAACACAGTTGTAGCCTGGATTGTGTTAGGATGGCTTGTAGTGGAGGCCTGATTTTCATGTGTGGATAGCATTGCTTGGTGACAGGGTGTGATTGATGCTGGTTGATGCACCCCGGGGTTCTATCATCATGAGGTCTGCCCACCAAAGACAAGTGTGATTTCTAAGCGCAATTTCTCACATGAATGTTATACCTCGAGTACTGAGGCTGTGATGGGTTTATTTTATTTTTTTTTGTATGTAACATATCTAACACCCATTACTGTGATGGGTGTTAGATATTGTTTAAATATCTAACACCCAACAATGTTGAGTGTTGGGCTGAGCAATCCTATGGCCCCTAAAGGATTTCTTTGGAGATCCAGCTCCGAGGTTGGAAAAGAGCTCCAACCTCGGAGCTGGGGATCCATGCTCGGATCCCCCTCCCTCCCACCCTCCGCGGCCAATATGGAAAGAACAGTGCCAGCTGCTTCTCCGAGGTCGCAAGAGTCACCTCGGAGAAGGGGTGTGGGGGTGCAGAGGTGGTGCAGAGGGGAGGAGATTGAGTCCACCAGGCCACGACGTATCCTGCTGGTGCTCCAGCCTCCTTCCCTCCCTGTCTGAAGTGCTGCAGCTAGATAGCCAATATCGGCCGTCCCACTCCTCCCACCCTGAAAATATCGATTTTCAGGGTGGGAGGAGTGGGCAGGTGAAGATCGCACCTGCGCTCCTCCTGCCCTGCCTAGGATGCCCGTAATCCTCACAGTTCGGAGGCTTACAAGCAACCCCATTGGATTGCGCCCTAAACTGCACGTACTGTGCATATTAGGGTCAGATACAGGGCCGGCGCTACCGCTAGGCAGACCCAGGCGGCTGCCTAGGGCGCGTGGCAGAAGAGGGCGCAGCGTTTCTGCGCCCCTTCCTCGCCTCCGGCGCACTCCTGCCCCGCCTGCCGCCTCCGCCGCGCCTCCCCGCCCGCCTGCCAGCCGCCGCTGCCGCTGCCGCTGCCGCCGCCGCCGCCGCCACTGCACCTCCCCCCCCACGTGCCCGCCCGCCCGCCCGCCAGCCACCTACCTACCTTCCCGTCGTTTCTGGAGCCCCGCCAGCATTGTTTTGGCGGGAGGAGGAACCAGGGCAACAGGGCTTAAACAGCCCTGTTGCCCTGGTTTCCCGGCAAAAAAAAAAAAGTGTGGGGGTCCCGTCGCGTCGGAGGAGGAGAGGCGGTGGCGGCAGCGGCAGCAGCAGCCAGCATGGGGGGGGGGAAGGTAGGTGGTGGTGGGGCGGTGGCGGCGCGGGGGGGGTTGCAGAGCAGGGCTGCTTTGCTCCGGAGCCCCCCACCACGGCACGAGAGGGGGGGCCGCTAAATATAATTTGGCCTAGGGCGCCAAACAGCCCTGCACCGTTCCTGGTCAGATACTGTCATCTTTGTTCCACGCAGTTTATTATAGGATGTTCTCTTTTAGAGGGTTGGATCTCGGATCTGCCTTCCATCATAGGAAGGTCCCTCCGCCCAATTTTTAGGGATCCCCCTCCCCCCCACACACGCATACACCACAGCTTACCCCGTTGTCAGGGGGAGAGCTGCAGTGGCATATCCCCTTGTGAGCCCTGCTGTGGTGGTCACAAATGGAATTTTGGGGCCTGGGGAGGCAGGGTGGACAGTTGGGCACTTCAGCCAAAGACCAGAACTGACAGGGTGGTGCTGTTTTATTGCCAGCATTCCTGGCCACTGGAAGGCGGCTGGCTGAGGCTGATGGGCACAGGCAGTGTTAGAGGACAGCCCACCTAGGCATGGCCCCCGGACCTTATGAGCGAGCTGTGCCTCGGATCCTCCGAGCTGCCCCGGTTGCCGTCATCTGCCTTAATGGAGGCCGGCGTCTTCCCGCTGAGCTCAGGAGCCTTGCAGTTTCTAGGAGAGCGCAGGACTCACTCCCTCGGCAGACCAAGAAGGCGTGCAGCGTAAAGGCACCGGCCTCTCGACGTGGAGGGGAGACGGCCACCTTACGTTTCCTCCCACAGTCTGCTCCCCGGTTTTTCTCTCTTCCTGCTTTGACATCACCACTGCTGGAGCTTGCTTGCCATGAAAGGGTGAAGCGGGAGAGGGAAGGGCAAGGAGAGCCCCCTGTGAAATCCTGGCACCTGACTTTACCCTTTCAGCACAGCAAAGGATTTCATCGGCCACCCCAAGCTTCTTTCTCCCGCCCCCCCCCCTTAATTGCACCCATCTAGCTGCAGGCAGCAGATTATACCAAAAAGAGGGTTGCGACTCCGTGATGTCATAATCCAGGAAGTGCTGGGGGGGCTTCTTTTCAATAAGTTTTAGTTTCAAAAATGCAAGGAACAGACCTCAACCACAGCCACCCCTCTGCGTAGAGGTAATTAAGTTTGTGCAACTCTCCCACACCCTCCAAAATTCCCCTGAAGTGCTGCCCCTCTGAAACGAGCCCCTTGGCTTGGGCAATTTGCTCTCCCCCCTCCAATTCCAATCACCATTCTTTTCCTCTTCTTCCCTCCCCTATCTTGGTTTTCCTCTCTCTTCTTTTTCCCCACCCAGAACATGTCTTGGGGAATTCTCTAGCGGGTAGGGTGGTGGGCAAGGGACGTTCTGGACTGTATAGGACTTTGTACAAACAAACAAGAGGATTTGTTGTTCTCCTTCTCTTCACCCAGGTCTTTGAGAAAAGCGGGTTCCCGTGGTTGCAGAGGAAGGGATCTGGGCCTGTCTTGGATGCTGTTGTTAGTTACCATTATCCAGCAATAGGAAGGGCCGTAGCTCAGGGGTAGAGGCCCTGCTTGGCACGCAGGAAGGTCCCAGGTTCAATCCCCGGCATCTCCAGCTAGGGCTAGGAAATGATCCTGCCTCAAGCCCTGGAGAGCGGATACCTGTCAGTGTCGGCAGCACTAGGCTAGATGGACCAAGGGTCCGACTCAGTAGAGGGAGGATCCCGGTGTTCCTATGGATCAGGGGTCGGCAACCTGCGGCTCCGGAGCCGCATGCAGCTCTTTCAAGCCTTTGCCGCGGCTCCGGACAAGGCTGCCCTGCTCCGCCGCCGCCGCCTTGGGGGCAGACCGATTTCGCTCTTCTGAGCGGCGCAGAGCGTTCTCCGTGCCGCTCTAGCTGCCGCCGCCGCCGCCAATGCTGGAGCCGCTGAAGCCGCCGCCGCGTCACATCCGCCGCGTCACATCCGCCGCCGCGTGACATCCGCCGCCGCCGCCGCGTCACATCCAGCTGCTTCGGCGCGCTGGACCCCCCCGCGCTATGATTTTGGCGGGGGAACTTTGGCGGGGCGGGGGAACTTTGGCGCGGCAGCACCCCCCCCCCCGGGCAGCAGGGGCGCGAGCGGGTGAGCTGCAGAAGAGAGGAGGGCTCCTGCACGCGCCAAAGGGGGTTATAAGGACTTTTTCTTAAAATGCAAGGTAAGTGCCTCTTGCTTTAATCTTGCATTTCTTTTGCTTGTGCCTTTAATTGCATTGCTATCCTGCCCTTCCTGAAAGGCTAGAGACAATATAGCCATATTTAAGGACAAATTAAGCCAGGCTTGCTCAGCAAAGTGGGGGAGAGACTTGATGTGGTGGTCATGAGAGATGGATGATGAGGGGTGCTATTACCACATGGAGGGTGTTTCTGGTGGATGATGAGGGTGCTACTGCTGGATGGTGCTGATGATGGGATGCTACTGCTTGGGGGGGGGGGGTTTTGCGGCTCCCAGTTGTTTTTTTTCTTCGGAAACGGGTCCAAGTGGCTCTTTTTGTCTTAAAGGTTGCAGACCCCTGCCGGATGGACAGCTTTGATAAAAACAGGAGTCAAATGTTGGCGGGAGAGAAATACTGCTCACTTCTGTTGGCGGGACAGCTGTGTAATGGTACCGGGTGACCGGCCAGATGGGTGATTAATAAGTGTAATAAAATAAATAAATAAATAAATAAATGGTACCTTCTGTTGTCAGGGGGATTGCTGCAGTGGCACATCCCATTGTGAGCCCTGCTGTGGTGGTCACAATGGAATTATCTGAGGCTGGGGTGGCAGGGTGGACAGCTGGGCACATCCACAGAAGACCAGAACTGAGAGGGTGGTGCTGTTTTATTGTGGGCTCCCTCTGTATTTAAAAGGCAAACAAAAAGCCCACCTGGTTTGACTCTGCAGGAGTGATCGAATGCGTTCTGTGGGCAAAACCGAAGGGTGTTTAAATGTTGCCTCTCTCCATACTTTAGGGAAACATTTCTCAGAAGCATCCTTTTGACACAATGCGGGGCTCCTTCTCCAGCTTGCGACCCCTCGAAGAACCTCCCGTCCTCCCTGAAGAAGGCAAGCACCCTGGAAGGGCTGGGAGGTGGCCTGCCTTCTGATCCGGGGTGGGGGGGTGGGGCTCTGATCCGATGTTGCCTGCCTCCCTTGGAAGAAGAGAAGGAGCTCCTCCCATGGATGGAGAGGGGCCACCCAGGAGGAAGAAAAGGAGGGAGAGAGATGGAGAAGTTCCACCTTCTATTCCTGGAGACCCTTGACTGGCCCTTCGTCACAGCCCACGCCTGCATGAGCACGGCAGCGAAACCCCAGAACTAGGCCGTGGGAAGTCTCTCTCGACTCTTCATGGAAGGGAAGCAATGCCTGGCATCTTCCTCTGACAAAGACGGGGGACAGCAGTTCTTCAAGGAGGATTCCTCGAAGAGGCTTCATTTGTGCCGGGACCCAGAAGCCAGGGCTTTTGACAAGAGCCCCAGAACGGATCGCAGCAGCTCGTGAAGCAAAAGGCCCACCGGACAAGGAGACCCCCACCCAGCCGCCTGACCCTGCTGCCTCCAGCTCCGTGCTCTACCCACCTGTCAAGAGATCCCGGACACTTTCCACACACCTCCCCTCAACATAGAAGACCGCAGCGATTCTTGAAGTACCCTGGAATTTCTTTATCTTCAAGGAGGATTTCTCAAAGGTTTCAAGCTGCCCGTGTTAAAACTCCATCGTCAAACGTGCCACTAGGGAGATCTTGGAGTTACTCCCTCACAGCCCTTTTCTCAGAGGATCACCCACCAGAGACGAATCTACGATCAGTGTTGCTTTGCTCGCCAACCAAGAAGACTGCTGCCTTGGCCACTGGTCCTGCTCTGCAGGGGGTGCCGATTAACTGCCGGTTTTCAGCACCAACGCCCCTCCCCCCACTTCCACTGCTGGGTTGAATCATCCACAGCCCTGCTGGAGGGGGCACACATGGCAGGCCGCCACACTGCTTTGCCCCCCCCCCATCAGCGCCCTCAGCACCTTCTGCTCCCTGGCCTTGAAGGAAAGGAAGGCGCACGCCAGGGGAGCAGCAGCACTGGCCATTGCTCAGGGCCTCCGTCCACTGGATTTGGTCCAATGGGGGCAGGTGTGGGCTGAAGCTCCACAGCAGATGTGAAGCGATTCCTTCATTCTTCAGTCTGGCTGAGAGCTCAAAGCTCCGACTCACCAGGCCTTCCCTGGCAGGTGTTCGGGGGGGGCGGCAGTGGTCCTTCTTCACATGCTTCCCGACCCATTTCCACAGGGAGATCTGCAGGCCTCTTCTCCTGCACTGACAGTGGACCCTCTCGATGACAGGCAGAGTGCTGGTTTCTACCTCTGTCAGCTCAGCCTCATGAAACTGAGTCCTCTCTGAAGCCCTGAGTGTGCAAGAGGTCCAAGCTCAGCCAGCCAGCGACACAACAACCTGGGAGCTTTTCTTGGGCTGCAGAGCATGCTTGCTGAGACGTTGACCTCCCCGTGCCCCGTCATGTCTCCTCGTCCTGAGGCTCCGCAGTGCCCTGAGGGGGACTCCGATTCAGACAGGTCGCCCGCCCGCCCTTAAGAGGGAGTCCTCACCACCACCTTCTATACTTGCTTGGCCAGAGGATGTTGCTCCCCCATCATCTGGTTCTGGGGATGACGCCCCTGCAGCTTCCCCTGTTCCTCACCAACGCGGGAGCATGAGACCACGGAAACTGGCACCGGCCCTTTCAGAGCTGCAGTCAGTACCGAGCAGGGGTGGAGCCTATGTGGAAGACCAGGCTTGGCCCACCTTCAGAAGGCCTTGGTTGAATGCAGTCCTTCCCAGGAACAACAGCTCCTTGTGGCGGAACCTTCCAGTCAGCACGTCATGCCGTGCTCTGTCCAAGCTCCAGCCCCATCTCCAGCCTTGTGTGATGTGGGCCCTGCCTTGCTTAGTGTGATGCAGAACAGGCCGTGAACGCTGTGCGCAGATGGCTTCCCCTGGGCCTCATGCCGGGCCAAGACAGTTTGTTCCAGCCCACACGTGCGGGATGGAGGCTCTCACAGCTGAGCATCAGGCTTTATTGGCTGGAAAGTGGAAACCAGGCGCTGTGCGCTTCAGTGGCCCAACTTTTGGCTGAAAATCTGAGACTTTAAACTCAACTGAAGGCGACCGAAACTGGTACAGTTGCACCTGCCCCTGCACCGTACTGGGGAAGATGTCCAGATAGTCCCCACAAAAAGTTGGTGGATGTCCAGGGATGTTTCCCAGTGTTGTGGCTCAATCACAGGTTTACATGGAGCTTCTGCGCCTAGAAGACTTTACATTGGACAGAATTCAATAAATACAGACTGTGCTTGACTGGTCTCCACCAAAGGATGTGATGGACGCATGAAGTTTCCTAGGCGTCACAACCTCCCACCATTAGCCTTATCTCCCATTTTCCAGCATAATAGCTCCATTGACAGACCTGTTGTGAGCCCAGATAGCCTCCCAGTGGACCCTTCGGGCTCAAGCTGCCTTTGACCACCCCCAAAAAGCAGTTCACCCCAACTCCAGTCATCCTTTACCCTGACCTGAGAAAACCAGTTACTGTCGAGGCAGATACATCCAGTGTGGCCATTGGAGCCATTTGGTATCGGCCAGGACAGGACACAGAACCTCCCTGTCCATGTGCTCATGCACTTGCTCTCTGACTAGGACAGACAGACGACATTCAGAAAAGCATGAGGGAAGACACACAATGTTATGTTACCTCCTGTGAAAGTGTGCCCGCGGGAAGGATCAGTCTGGGAAACCAGAGGGCCTGTGACATCCCTTGCCAACTCCAGATGGAGATGGACCTTGGAAAACCGTCACCCTGAACTTTATTACGTGGCAACCTCTGTCTCAACGATACTCAGCCATCCCAGTGGTAGTTGATGCTGTTACCCAAAGGGCTCATTTTGTACCCTGCACAGGCTCTTCTACAGCAGAGGGGAAAGCACAACTCTAACTTGGATGTATATTCGGACCACAAGGTCTCCTGGACCAAGCCCTGCAAATAGGTGATAAAGTTCGGCTCTCCAAAAAATATCTCAAAACTGAAACACCCCCATCAAAAGCTGGAGGATAAATTTCCCATGACCCACATCATCAGTCCTGCAGCTTTCTATCTCCGCCTGCCAAGCTCCCTGAAAAATTCTCCTGGCTTTCCACACTTCGTGCAGTGTGCTTTCTAAGGGCCTGCCTTGCCCCCAGCCTTGCCTCCAAGCGTGACCAACGTGGATCCTGCTTACAGAACAGGCACCGAACATGGTGTGCAGACCGCTTCCCACAGGCCTCCTGCCGTGTCAGGACCTGCCCATGCCTAACGCCTCAGGGCAAGAGTTGAAAAGCAAAAGACCCTCTTTTTATCCAGTCCTAGGAACATCTCCATCATCCCTCCTGGACTGGAGCCCCGTGAAGCACAAGGAAAGGTGCTTCGACTTGGACTTTGGTGAGCCTGCTGTGGGAGATGGAGAGAGCCAAGGTCAAGTGAGTACTGAAAAACGCTACCTCACATTTAACTCTGAGCCCCGCCCCTTATTCAAATGTGACTGGTGGTTTAGCCCCGCTCCTGGCAGAAGTCCCACCCCATCCCCCGGAAGTCCCACCTCCAGACGCCCTTTCCAGATGAAGGCATCAACCGGATGGGGGTCATTTGAGCCCTCTAGGGACTCGTCAAGCTGAGATGGACCCATATGAAGACGGTTTAAACCCCTGCCATACATGTGGGGCACTGGAAGGGACCACACAGGATTCATATGCAACACCATCCCTGGAAGTCCCAGATCCGGCGGTCCTGCCCCAGATGGGGGGGGGGAAGGTGAGGGGGTCATGTGACACCCCCCCCCATGAACTCAGAATGCCATTGTGGCCAAACAGGAAGAGGTTTTAGACAGCTGCTGTACACGGGGAAAGAAAGCACCCCACCAGGGTTATTTCCATCCCTTCCTGGATTGGCCCAGTGCGGTTTTGTGAGACCTGAAATAAATTACATGAAGGTGGTTTTCCCATTTTTTAAATGTGGGCTTTGTATCACGGATCTCCCTTTGAGATGTAGAAGATACTTAGGCACTAATCAACACAGAAACAAGTCAAGGGAGAAAGAAAGGAGCAGGTTCCTTCTTCTTGAGAGAGAGTTTTAGGATCATCATATTTAGTAGCACTGCCTCTTTTCCCCTTCTTTTTCTGCAGAAAAATAGTTTTTATGTGGGGTCCTTTGTTCCCCCATCAAAAGCAGCTGTCTGAAACCTCTCTCTATTGGTTCACGGTGGCATGATGAATTTGTGGACGGGTCACATGACCCCATCAGGTGATCCCTCCATCCGGGGCAGGACCTCCAGAGATGGGACTTCTGAGCATGGTGTTGCAAATGACCACCGTGTAGTCACTTCCGGTCCCACACATGTACGGCGGGGGTCTAATTAGGGATGTATGGAGATTTGTAAAATCCATTCTGTCTACATTTTGCAGATGTTCAGGCAGCTTTTGTTGCATCATCCACGCACTGACGGAATCGGAATTTGCATAAATGCATTTGTACGCAAATTCACAAATTCCCCAAAAATGCCCACCCCCCAACATACACTAACGTGTATTTGTATGATTTAGCTTATAGGGGAAATGTGCATTTTTGGTGGGTGTTTCTTCTTTTGTTTTCCGTATTTTCATACGACAAAATTTGTGCCAAATTACGGAAGGTAAAAAAACCAGTTCCCAACGGAATCCCCACCAGTCTGGAAGAGACAGTCTGGTGCAGAATCCATGGGTCAGATTCTTGAAATTCGAACTAATCTGAGTCCATTTCGGTTTCCTCCGGCGTCCCTAGCCTAAACCCTCAGCGTATGGGTCCACGGTTGCATGACGAGTGATCCCTCCATCCGGGGCAGGACCTCCAGAGGTAGGACATCCGGGGATGGAGTGGTACATCCGACAGGGGTGGAGTTAACCATCTGTCACATTTGAATAAGCGGCAGGGCTCGTGAGGTAGCCTTTTTCACTACTCTGTTCCCAGTGGGTGTGTGGGGATTACCCACCACTAGAAATGCTCTCTGCCCACTTGCAGCCTCAACCAGACACAGAGATGGTGCCCTTAAGCGGCAGATGAATGGGGCACAGAGGAGAAGGGGTTAGAGCTCCAGAATCCAGGAGGGGAGAGCAACTACAGGGCTGGCTCAGACTGCCTGGGCATCTCTTGTAGGGCTGGAGGGAGATCTAGGGCACCTGCTGAAGTGAGAGGCAAGCTGATACTGAAGCGTCCTCAGAGGCCCTGCCCGCCGTGTGAAGGCCTCAGATGGCTGTGTTCCCTCACCAGAAAGAACGCTGCTCAGGGGAGAACCTTCCAGTCAGCATCTCATACAGTGCACTCTCAAGGGTCCAGCCTTGCCTCCCGCTTTGTCCAAAGTGGACCTTGCATTGATTAGTGAGGCCCAGAACACGCACTGAATATGGTGTGCAGACCGCTTCCCATTGGCCTCCTGGAGTGTCAGGACCTGACCATGCCTAACGCCTCAGGGCAAGAGTTGAAAAGCAAAAGACCCTCTTTTTATCCAGTCCTAGGAACATCTCCATCATCCCTCCTGGACTGGAGCCGCGTGAAGCACAAGGAAAGGGGCTTCGACTTGGACTTTGGTGAGCCTGCTGTGGGAGATGGAGAGAGCCAAGGTCAAGTGAGTATTGAAAAAAGCTACCTCACATTTAACTCTGAGCCCCGCCCCTTATTCAAATGTGACAGGTGGTTTAGCCCCGCTCCTGGCAGAAGTCCCACCCCATCCCCTGGAAGTCCTACCTCCAGACGCCCTTTCCGGATGAAGGCATCAACCGGATGGGGGTCATTTGAGCCCTCTAGGGACTCGTCAAGCTGAGATGGACCCATATGAAGACGGTTTATACTCCTGCCATACTTGTGGGGGACTGGAAGGGACCACACAGGATTCATATGCAACACCATCCCTGGAAGTCCCAGATCTGGAGGACCTGCCCCGGATGGGGGGGAAACGTGAAGGGGTCATGTGACCCACCCCTATGAACTCAGCATGCCATTGTGGCCAAACAGGAAGAGGTTTTAGACAGCTGCTGTACACGGGGAAAGAAAGCACCCCACCAGGGTAATTTCCAACCCTTCCTGGATTGGCCCAGAGCGGTCTTGCGAGACCTGAAATAAATTACATGAAGGTGGTTTTCCCATTTTTTAAATGTGGGCTTTGTATCACGGATCTCCCTTTGAGATGTAGAAGATACTTAGGCACTAATCAACACAGAAACAAGTCTAGGGAGAAAGAAAGGAGCAGGTTCCTTCTTCTTGAGAGAGAGTTTTAGGATCATCATATTTAGTAGCACTGCCTCTTTTCCCCTTCTTTTTCTGCAGAAAACTAGTTTTTATGTGGGGTCCTTTGTTCCCCCATCAAAAGCAGCTGTCTGAAACCTCTCTCTATTGGTTCATGGTGGCATGATGAGTTTGTGGACGGGTCACATGACCCCATCAGGTGATCCCTCCATCCGGGGCAGGACCTCCAGAGATGGGACTTCTGAGCATGGTGTTGTAAATGACCCCCGTGTAATCACTTCCGGTCCCACACATGTACGGCGGGGGTCTAACTTAGGGATGTATGGAGATTTGTAAAATCCATTCTGTCTACATTTTGCAGATGTTCAGGCAGCTTTTGTTGCATCGTCCACGCACTGACGGAATCGGATTTTGTGCAAATGCATTCGTACGCAAATTCCCAAATTCCCCAAAAATGCCCACCACCACCCCCAACATACACTAACGTGTATTTGTATGATTTAGCCTATAGGGGAAATGTGCATTTTTGGTGGGTGTTTCTTCTTTTGTTTTCCGTATTTTCGTACCAAATTTGTGCCAAATTACGGAAGGTAAAAAAACCAGTCCCCAACGGAATCCCCACCACTCTGGAAGAGACAGTCTGGTGCAGAATCCGTGGGTCAGATTCTTGAAATTCGAACTAATTTGAGTCCATTTCGGTTTCCTCCAGCATCCCTAGCCTAAACCCTCAGCGTATGGGTCCACGGTTGCATGACGAGTGATCCCTCCATCTGGGGCAGGACCTCTGGAGGTAGGACATCCGGGGATGGAGTGGGACATCCGACAGGGCTGGAGTTAACCATCTGTCACATTTGAATAAGCAGCAGGGCTCGTGAGGTAGCCTTTTTCACTACTCTGTTCCCAGTGGGTGTGAGGTGATCACCCACCACTAGAAACGCTCTCTGCCCACTTGCAGCCTCAACCAGACACAGAGATGGTGCCCTTCAGCGGCAGATGAATGGGGCACAGACGAGAACGGGTTAGAGTTCCATAAACTGCCAGGGGAGAGCAACCACTGGGATGTCCAGGCAGCCTGAGCCATCTCTTCTAGGACAGGAGGAGGGGCAAGTCCCCGGGGTGGGGTGTGCCAGTTGAGGCGTTGAGAGGTCTTCTGAAATTGGCGAGTCCTCAGAGGCTGATGCTTGAGGACAGGCGATGTAGAAGCTTCCACAGTACAGGAGTATCAAGTGCTCTGCAAAGAAGGCAAATGCAATTTTAGGTTGCATCAATAGAAATATAATTTCCAAATTACGGGAAGTGATCATTCCACCGTCCTCTGCTCTAGTCAGAGCACACCTTGAATACTGTGTCCTGGTTTGATGCACACGCTTTTAGCAGGATCCATCTAAATTGGAATGAGCTTGGAGAAGGGCAACAAAGATAATTGGGAGACTAGAAACTTACCGTAGTCCTATGAGGAAAAATGGATGGAACGGGGTATGTTTAGCCTCCAGAAGAGAAGACCGAGGAGGTCTGTTAGCGCTTTCCAAGTACCTAAAGGGTTGTCACAGAGAAGAGGCCGCAGTGTGCCCTCTGTCGTCGAAGACACGAAAGAGGGGCCTAAGTTACAGGAAGGCAGATTTCGGCTGAACCTCGGGAATAACGTCCTAACCGTCACAGCAGTCAGAGAAGGGAACCAACTGCCTGTGGAGGTGGTGGGCTTTCTGTCGCTGGAGGTCTTCAGGCAGAGTCTGGACAGCCATCTTGAGACTGGATGCTTGAGACTGGATTCCTGCACGGAGCAGGGGGTTGGCCGTGATGGCCTCAATGGCCCCTTCCGCCTCTATGATTCTATGATTCCCCTGTTCTATGAGCAATGCATCAA
The DNA here is from genome assembly GCA_021292165.1 of Shinisaurus crocodilurus. NCBI lineage: Eukaryota > Metazoa > Chordata > Lepidosauria > Squamata > Shinisauridae > Shinisaurus > Shinisaurus crocodilurus. The sequence continues at coordinate 41,358 of JAHFWL010000681.1, read as the reverse complement.
AGGTGCCCCACAGAATTTTGCCTGGAAAAGAATGGCCGTGGATGGGTTGAGTCCTCTGTGAATGTCAGCAGGTGTGGGGACCTGCCCCAGCTCCCAAGGCCTCGTGGAGGGTGGCACACTGGCATGCAGACTCCGTTCGTGCCCTGAGAGAAGAGCCAGAATCAACTTCTCCAAGACAAAGAGTCATTTGCCTTTTTTGTTTTATGGCTTGATTTTATTGTTTTATATAAACTCCTTGCTGAGATTAGCCTGAAAAGCAGTATCAATGCCTTTATTAAATAAATATCCATCTCATTCTCTCTCTTCTTCCTTTTTGCGTTCCTCCTTTCTCTGTAGCAAGGCTATGAGACTTTAAGGGCAACAATTAATTCTCTTTCGAATCTATGTACTGAAGGCTGTACAGTATATATACTGTATATACTCAATATATTCTGCAGCCTAAAGAGGAGGATGTTTCTTAGGACATGCTTAAATAGAGCTGGCCAAAGGTTCTGCTGAACGCTATGCCTGGGGTTATGGGAGGAGTTATTTATTGATGTAAAGCATGTTCATCTCACTCTTCAACCCAAAAGGGCTTCCAGAGTGGCTTTTATGTCAATAAAAAGCAACCTGGCAGTCCCAGCCCTCAGGCCAACAGTCGAAAAGAGATCACAAAGGGAAAGAGGGGTGGGGAGGGAGGAGGAAGAAAAGCAAAGGCAGGCCCCGGTTCTAAAAGTGATAATGGCCAGCTGAGATGGAGACAGTGCAGGGAGCCCGATGGATCGGCTGCTGCCCGGTGACAGTTGGGGGAGAGACACATATAAATCCAGTCTCAAAATCCTGCATTGTCATGAAAGCCAAACCTGATTCTATTAGCCATTTTACAAAACTGGGGACCAGTCTAGGAAGATTCCTTGCCCCACAATCTCTGCATTCGTTTCCCTTATTTGGAACTAGTCTTTTCAATGGTCTGGCAACGTCTCTCTTTGGAGTCTACATCATGTAACAAGGTTTAAAGATGTTTCCGCCTGATGATGACGGTTATTGTCAGAGTTACTCACACTCCATGTGTGTAAGTTCCACATTTTAATAGAAAGAAAATGGTATGGGTGACGATAGGTCCGATAGATCCGTCTGGATGCACTTTCAGGCTGCAACCCTGCACACGGACTGCCACGCTCCCATTTCTGATTGGGGGACTCGCTTCCTCTTTCCTTTAGTAAAGGGAACATTCACACAGTTGCTTATCTCGTCAATGATGTCTCAGCTATTGAGGGCTTCCGGGAAGGCCATGAAAGCTGCACTAAGTCTGATGACTGATTATTCCCCCCTAGTGTAGCTCCATCCCCGCCCTCTCCTAGCCTCTAGCCTCCGTATTTCTCTCTCCCAGGCCCTTCCCTTGCCATTTCTCTTCTTTCCCGTCTCCAGCCTTCTCCTTTCTCTCCCTTCCTCGCCTTGCTCTTTCTCTCCCACTCGCCCCCTTATCTTGCCGTTTCTCTCCACTCCCAGCCTCTCGCCTCGCTCTTTCTCTCCCCTCCGCCCCTTCGCCTTGCTTTCTCTTTCTGCCCACTGAACAGCTGACCAGCCGCTCTGGAAAAGGAAGAACCACCTAGCGCCCTCACATTTTTAAATGTTTTATTAAAAACATTTTTGGAAGGGGGCAGGGAGGGAAAGAGCTTTGCGGGCACCACGTTCCCCCCCCCCCGATGTATGGAATCGGAGGTTTGTGGTCTGGTTCTGAAGGGTGAGGGACCATTTCTCTGACCTCTTTGGCTTTCTGCGTGATGGAAAAGAGAAGACCCAGCCTGAAAACATGTTTGTGAGGATCCGATGGAACTTTCAGTGGACAGAGGATAAAACTCCCTTTTGCATGTTGTTCACACACACAGCTGTCCTGGGGCACCAGTCCGGACACTTACAGAACTACACACACACACACACACACACACACACACACACACTCACTTCCTCACAACTTCCAGTCACTCTCCTCAAGTGTCTCACTCACACATAAAACTGTACCAAAGTGCTTCAAAGGGAGGGGGGTGAAGCCTCCGCAAAGCAAATGCAAAAGCTGTAAAGTAGTCCTACTAAGTTTACATACAGCTGAAAAATAATTTTCCAATTCTTAAGAGACCAGAACCCTTTTTTTTTTTTTTTTTAAGGAGAAAGCCTTGTACAAAGTGGGGCCGGGTGGATGAGGGGACATTTTTAATTCCTAGGTACCAAGATCAAATCATTGCAAACCAGGCACTGGACTCGATGATGGATGTTTGGTCTGATCCAGCACGGTTCTTCCTTTGTTCTTAGCTCAGTACATTTGTAAACCTGACTGGCCCCAGAGCTTGGACGCAGGGCTCCGAGAGGCATTTTTTGAAGGATCTATTAAAAATGTTGGGGGTTCAGACACAAAGTGGCTCTTCCCTAAAATGAGGATGCACTGCATTCCACTGGGGGCGAGGGGGTTAGCTACATTACAATACAATTAGACCCAACAGGTTTTACTCCAAAGTAAGTGTGTGATAGTGCAGGATTGCAGCCTTAATCTGTTACAGCACACTCACAAAAGAAGAGTTCTTGTGGGGTTTCAGAACTCACAAAGGTAGAAGCCATGATGTTCAAGGGGCTCATATTTAAGGCACCAGAAGTCTCCTTGTAGCAATAAAAATGTCTTGCTCTCTTCGTCCCCTCCAAACCCAAATTCAAAGGCACAATCTAATTTGCTCGGAATTTTTGGAAGGCCATGGAGAGGAGGGCTATATTCATTTCCCAGAATACTCTGCCTGTGTAATCCCCCACACACAACTATCAGTTCTGATAGTCCAGTTCTGGGCACCTCACTTTAAGAAGGACATAGACAAACTGGAGAGGGTTCAGAGGAGGGCAACAAGGATGATAAAGGGACTGGAAACAAGGCCCTATGAGGAGAGACTGAAAGAACTGGGCATGTTTAGCCTTCAGAAGAGGAGACTGAGGGGAGATATGATCGCACTCTTCCAGTATTTGAAGGGATGTCACACAGAGGAGGGCAAAGATCTCTTCTCGTTCATCCCAGTTTGCAGGACACGGAATAATGAGCTCAAGTTACAGGAACCTAGATTCCACCTAAACATCAGGAAAAATTTCCTGACTGTCAGAGCAATAAGACAATGGAATCAACCACCTAGGGAGGTCGTGGGCTCTCCCACTCTGGAGGCATTCAAGGTGCAGCTGGACAGATATCTGTCAGAGATGCTTTGACCTAGATTCCTGCATTGAGCAGGGGGTTGGACTCGATGGCCTTGTAGGCCCCTTCCAACTCTACTTTTCTATGATTCTATGATTCTATGATTCTATCATAAAGGGAAAAGAAAAGAAGGAAGTCAGCTATTTCATATCTCTCTCTCACACACACACACACACACACACTTTCATATACACATGTGTAAGACCCCCATTTTCACAAATCAAGGCTAATATTTCTCTCCTGCCTGTCCACCCACTCGCAATACCTTCACCAGTTCAAGCTCAAATACATGACCATGCGTGGCTCGCCCTGTAAGGTCAACAGATAATCACAGTGAAGTCAACACCCTGGATTGATTAGGACCGAAAAAGACCCCTGCGTGAGTTGGCGTGGTTTGCGACACCTTTTGAGGAAGGGGAAACGTTGAATACTTCTTAATAAAAACTGCTTGCAGAAGTTCACCTCAGCAGAAACACGCTGGGAACTGCATGCACTAGGGAAGCTGCCTTTTGTGTCTGCAGATTTGTCTACGGAAGGAATGGATCCTCCCTGTTTCTTAGGGAGGTCCACTCACATGGCACCCAAAAGAGAGGATGTGCATCACTTGCAGAAGAGCACATGGATTTGCATCAATTCTGCATATGCTCATTGATATGGAACCAACTACCTAGGGAGGTGGTGGGCTCTCCCACACTGGAGGCATTCAAGGTGCAGCTGGACAACCACCTGTCAGGGCTGCTTTGACTTGGATTCCTGCATTGAGCAGGGGGTTGGGCTCGATGGCCTTATAGGCCCCTTCCAACTCTACTATTCTATGATTCTATGATATGTATACAGTAATACCTTGGATTGAGAGCATAATTCGTTCCGGAAACGTGCTCGTAATCCAAAACACTCTTATATCAAAGCGAGTCTCTGGCGGGCGTGAATGGGGCCGATTTTGGCCCGCTACGCCCACTCAAGGCGAGCAGTTACATCCCTACGGACTACTTGTCTTGCAAGACCTTGCTCGTTTATCAAGTCAAAAAAAATTTTAAAAAATTTGCTTGTTTTGAAAAACACTCTCAGACCAAGTTACTTTCAATCTTAGGGATGTGCGCAGAGCTTGACCAGGGGGTGGAAGCAGGGCGAACTCGCCGACATCGGGGGAAAAAAACCCGAGCTCCACGTGACTTACCTTTCCCCAGCTCAGCTCCTGTCCTTGCGAGACAAGCTGGGGAAAGTAAGTTCCAGGTCCCTCGGCGCGACGTTATTTACATAAAAACAGGGAAAACATCCTTAAGACGACCGCGATTCACGTAAGCGACGCTTTTATGTTTTTTATGCTAAAAACGGCATAAAATATGTTAAATTCAAACGTATTTTATGCTGTTTTTAACATTAAAAAAAAAACAAAGTGCAGTTTACGCAAATCGAGGCCGTTTTAAGGAAGTCGACCCTGTTTTTTTACGTAAATAACGTCGCGCCAGGGACCCGGAAGTTCGGCGAGCGCCTCGGCGGGGTGCTCGGGGCAGATCGCACGACGGCAGTGCTCGCCAAGTGCCCCATGAGCCGAGCACCGGGGTAAGTGCACGTCTTTGTGGAAGGTACCCGTTTGGGGAAGGCTGGTTTCCTGCCTCTATACAGCACTGTTGCAGAGCCTCGGGCCTGGGCACCGAAACTGGCCCTCTGGGGTTCCTCAAGAGGGCCACACCCCTTTCCCTAGCCCCGGCCCCACCCCCTTTCCCCTGGCCAATGATTGCTCGGTGGTTCCCCGACTTTTGTGCAGTGTTTTTTTTCCCCTCCATTCGAAAAGGTGGGAATGCTTTCCCTAAGCCTGAGTGGCCAGCCGTAAAAGCACGAAGCTGAAACACGCTGGGCTGGGCTATTTGGCCTTGTTCCTTTTGCCTCCAGCCCCTCCCGCCGCTGGAATGAGAAAGCTTCTCCAAAGTGGAATTCCACACACCCCCGGGCAGAAAGAGGTTCAAGACCCCTGCTATCAAGAGAATTTTACAGGGGGCAGTCTCGAGTCGTACCACCCAGAATTCTGCCATCTCGTTCCGCACGATGTGCGAAGCGAGCTCTCTCGCTGTGAAATCAGGTTGGCCCAGTGAAACCGCAAAGGCGGTGTTGGAATGAGTTGTAAATTATTACCTGGGGTGAATGCCATCTGCCTTTTAACAGTCTGAAGCGCTGCACATGGAAGGGAGCGGAGGCAGTCAGTGAAATGGCATGGCCTTTACCTTTATTGGAGGTGTGCATTTCTGAGCAGATAAAGCCATTACCTGTGGCGGCTGATTGATAAATGGCTTTAATCTCCTGGCAGAGCCTGTCACAGCTGATCCAAGCTGGAGGAGGTCTGCCAGAGGGTTCGGATGTTGGATTTCTCACTCCGCAGTGCACAGAGGACGAGCACACAGAACGATGTACCGACACCTTCAGGCACAGGAAGGACCGCAGCTCAGTTGGCAGAACACATGCTTTGCATGCAAAAGGTCTGTTGAAGGTATCCAGCCGCAGGGAGCAGGAAAGATGTCCCTGTGGGCAGGAACGGGCCCAAAATGTTTTGCTGCCTGTTATGAAGGACACGATGGCGCTGCCATGTTCAGAAGCCAACCAGACTGGCAGTGGAATCTTACCTCCCCACTGGCTGGGTTCAGACACAGGGGCGGCGCTACCGCTAGGCAAACTAGGCGGTTGCCTAGGGCGCGCGGCTGAAGAGGGCGCAGAAACGCTGCGCTCCTCTTCGCTGCCGCCGTGCCACCCCCACCAGGCCTCCGCCTCCCCGCCCGCCGCCGCGCCTCCCCGCCCGCCCGCCCGCCGCCCCACCCACCCGCTGCCGCGCCTCCCCCACGCCCACCTCCGCTGCCGTGCCTCCCCCCGCCCGTTGCCGCCGCCGCCGCTGCCACCACCCCCACCCCCCAAACCCCCCGCCACCTACCTTCTCCGCGTCGCGTCGCTTCCGGAGCCCCGCCCGCGTTGTTTTGGCGGGAGGAACCAGGGCAACAGGGCTTAAACAGCCCTGTTGCCCTGGTTTCCCCAGCAGGAAACGGAGTGCGGGGGTCCCGTCGCGTCACTTCCTCCTCGGAGGAGGCGGCGGCAGCCAGGGCGGGGGGAAGGTACGTTGGTGGTGATGGCGGCATGGGGGGGGTTGCAGAGCAGGGCTGCTTTGCTCCGGAGCCCCCCCACACACGGCACGAGAGGGGGGGCGCTAAATTTCATTTCGCCTAGGGCGCCAAACTGCCCTGCACCGGTCCTGTTCAGATAGCCCACACTCAAGGGTTTGCCCAGTCACTGTTTGCCTCTATTGCACCCAGGGGAAGCAGGTAGCATATGCAATGTAGGCTGTAGGGTACACATACAGCTCTGTCCTCCAACACCTTGCCACCACTCCTGGTCCCCAGGATCTGCCACCTGAGGCAGCTGCCTCACTCTGCCTCATGGCAGGGCCGGCCCTGTCTGCAGGAGTCCCGGAAGAGCCACTACCACTCAGAGCAGATCAGGAATGCAGAACCTCCAGCCCAAGGAGGCTGTACATCTAGCCCGTGCGGCCTCCTTGGCTCAAGCCATGGGGGACTCAGCCGGCGTCGGCAGTCTTCCTTCCTTCCCACGCTTTTCACCATCCCCAGTGGTTTCACAGGACAGTCGTGCATCCAAAACACCCGAGATCGTGTCGTCCAGGAACTCTCCCACTTTCTCCCCCACTTCAGACCGGCGGCCAGATGCGCATCTCGAGAGATTTGGCTGATGATGATTTTGTATTTCTATTCGAGCTATCAACCAGCTGAAGATTTTTTTTAGTTGATTGATTCCCCAGGCTGAAATGACAGATAATGAATTCTGTTGAAATATATTTGCATAGCATTTGCATATCTGCAAAGTTGTTTTCGTTGTTCCTTTTTTTGAGATATTGAAGGGACTGTGAGTTCATTTACGATGGAAAGCTGTTCGTTTAAATGAAAGCTACCACTCAGTGTGCGCTGCATCCAGATTTAGGCAGCAATTCCTACCTACACTTACTTACCTGGGAATGAGTCCTGTGGAACTCGGACATGAGTTTTGCATGAGTAGACGTTAGGCTGCAATCCTATGCACATTGTTCTGGGAGTGGGAGTAAGCCTTACTGAACACAACGGGACTTACCTCTGACTAAATATACATAGGATTTTGCTTCGGTCCCTTTGAAGCAGCTTCCCCCCTCAACCCCAGTGTGTATGCATGTGTGTACATGTGAGAGTGAGCATGTGTAGGGCCCTTGCCAGTGGCCAGTGTAGCTGTGGAAGGTTGTGCACTCCTACTCTAGACAGTGCTTGGGGTCTACATGTTCTCCTCCTCACCTCCACAGCCACAGGGCAACAGAGGAATAAACGCAGTCGAATACATTTCAGCACCGGCGAATGCAACCTGAAGAGAAGCATCCCGCCAGCAAAGAGAACTTCCCACTGTTTCCAAGCAAATGCATTGACTTGGGCTTTGCTTTGTCATTTGGGAAGGAGGATTTTTTTTTTTTTTACTCTGGGACAAATCACACCCAAATGCTTTGCTGACAATGCCTGGGATTGTGAGACAAAATCCAGCCACACAGACGCAAATCCCATCCGGTGCCCCTTTTGTATATAATTCCACAAGCAGACGACTGCAAAGCCAAGGCCGGGAACAAGGGCTCTCCGCCTGAATTGCTGAAGCCGCCTCCGATCGCACCCGAAGAGGGGTGAATGAATCCTCTGCAAACTACCATCCATCACTGCTTATAAGCCGTCTGCCATGCACCCTGATGTAATTTTGCATTTGTCCGCCTGGGGTTGACAGCTGGAATTTAAGAGAGAGAGAGAGAAAGGCTCGCACACAGACTAAAAAGATTTTGCATGCTCTCTGCACAAAGAAACGCAACGGTAATCCCCCTTAAAGGCAAAACTGACAGAGACGCGTTATGTGGGAGCGCTTGGCAGAGGAATCTAGCACAGTTCTGCAGGCCTCAGCTCAGCATCTGGTGCTGTAATCCATATTGTTAGCGATCACGTGGCTGAAGGAATCGACCCTTCCTTCTTCGTCAAATCTGCAGATGGCAGAAGAACTGGGTGGAAGTGGAAACACTTTCCCGGGGGCCGGATGGGGACACCCCCCACGGGCCATATCTGTAAAACACCTTGCCAGAAATGTCGACTACAAAGAAGGAAGCAGTGACAGGTGCTGTGGAGTGGTTGCACTTCCATGCAAAAGAATTCCCTGAACATAGAAAACTAGCAAGTCAAGGAGAAGGGTTCTAGCCTAGCCGTGTCCCTGACGTGCGGTTGTCGTTGCTGTTGCATTTACATGCCAGTTTTCTACCAGATGAGTGCCCCAGAAAGTGGCTTACAACCAATTTAAAACAACTTACCAGCCCTCAACCCTGTGTATTGGGGTGGCCCATTGAGGAATTCCTGGAGCACAGACCTCTAGTACTTCACTCTTTGCACCCCCTCTATGGTTGCTTGCTAAAAGAGGGAGCTGCCGCCTTCTCTTTGCTGCACTCTAACGCCACCACTGTGGGTGGCCAAAGGGAGGTATCGCAGTTACCAACCCAGCAGGGATCACACGAGACAAGGGACCAGGTAGGGTTCTATCTGGTCTTATAAAGCTGCCAACTTTGGCTTTCCTTCCTGGTCCGAGCGGCTTATTACCCCTGGGACTTTCAAGCAATCTCAGTGAGAAGTGGACGCGTCACTCTCCTTACCCGCATTCCGCACTGGGGAGGGAGGGGTGTCATTTCAGGGCAAGCGTGAAGAAGCGTTTAGGGTGCAATCCTATAGGTCCCAAGGAGAGCATCCCAGGGGTCGTAAGAGAGAGCAGATCATCCCTCCGATGGGGAGAAAGAGAGGTCCAACCTTGGAGGGGGAGATCTGACCTCAGGAAAAGAAAAAAACCCAGCCCAGCCCCTGCAGAAATCTCTGCAGCCCTCATTCTCTGTGTTGCTGGGGCTCCCACAATGGAAAGAGGGCAGATGAGTGGCCAGTCCCTGGGCATGCTGGGAGAGGCCCGGCCTGCAGAATGGCAGGAGAATGGGAGGGGAAGAGTCCAAGCAAGATATATTTTAAGAAAGGAAACGGGGACGGGGGCCGCACACCACTCCTGCACTAGGGCTTTGAATACGTCAGAAGCTCAGACGCTGGAGCTCTCTGGAAGGGCAGGTTGCAGAGGCGGTGTTAGGGGGCAGCCCTCTAGGGCTACAGCCCCAGATCTTTCATTCGGAGCCCCGAATCTCTGGGAGGCCCTCTGCCCCACCACCCTGCTCTCCAGGGGCACTTGCTGAAATCAAGGCACAGGGGCACTGATGATCTCTGTTGCATCGTATCCCCCGGGATGAGCTGGCTTTCTGCCCACATGTGCTTCTGCTCCTGCTGCCCCCCCCCTTGAATCTTCCTGCTGCCCCCCCCCCTTGAATCTTTCTGCCGGAGGTTTTTTCTGAAATCAAATGCCCTCCTCCTCTCCCCTGTCCATGCATGCCTTTTTAAAAATAGGGGTGTCCTTTAAATAGGAGACAGGGTCCTTTAAAGACAGACAGACACAGACACACACACACTTTAGAGCAGGGCTCTCCAACCTTGGGTCCCCAGATGTCGTTGGCCTATAGCTCCCAGCATACCCAGCCAGCATGGCTAACGGCAAGGGATTCTGGGAGCTGTAGTCCAGCAACATCTGGGGACTCAAGGTTGGAGAGCCCTGCTTTAGAGCATATGTAAATTAGCATATGCAAATTTGTGGGGGGGGCTTTTTTGGTCCTGAGGGCTCTGGATCTTTTCGGTACCTAGCACCACCACTGGCAGGTCGAATTGCCTCGGCTATGTACCGGTAGGTTAATCAGACAGATCACCAGGTGGGCAGCTGAGGTGTTTCCCAGATTAGGACCTGGAGGCAGGAATAATCCCACAGGGACGAAGGCCTTTGCAAACCTCTTTTCCATCACTGCATTCTTCAGCTGTTCCAGCTAAAGGAACATTTGACACTGAAGCAACGGATTTGGAAATTAGGAAGGGAGAGAAAGAGGGATTCATGCTGGCTGGACTTTTCAAGGAGACTTAAATGCCAGTTCTATACTGTGAGCGAGGGGGGAGGAATAAAACAGAAATAAAAAGACGCAACAGTGAAAAAGATTGATTCGCACGAACGTGTGGTAAGAAAGATGGATGGCTCTGTCTCTCAGAACCTAATCTTTATACTTCTTCTTACAGCAAAACAAGAGAGCGGCTTCTTCCGCCTGGCGCTGATGGCAGCAACTGGCAAAGGAGGGCCATCCATCCATCCGAGAGTGGGAAGGGAGCCAAGCCATTTTTCTAACCGTGTGTATATTTGCCCGGCAGGCCCTTCTCATTAATGTAAGAATCTCCCTTAAAATTACCAGGGGTCTTTCTCGAGGATCCTCTTTCCCTCATCGCAGAGACCGAGGGAACTTTTCACTCACAAGCAGCTTTCTTCTGGGCCAAATTCATAGAATCATAAAATTGTCGAGTTGGAAGGGGCCAATGAGGCCATCGAGTTCAACCCCCCTGTTCAATGTGGGAATCCAAGTCAAGGCATCCCTGACAGATGGCTGTCCAGCCGCATCTCGAATGCCCCCAGTGTGGAAGAGCCCACAACCTCCCTTGGTAGTTGGTTCCATTGTCGTATTGCTCTAACAGTCAAGAAGTTCTTCCTGATGTTCCTGATGGGGAATAAATATTCTAATATTTATTCCCCATCTTTGCACACTTTGCACCCTACTAATTTTTCAATACAAGCAGTCCCGGAGTTAAGAACATCCAACTTACAGACAACCCACACTTAAGAACAGACTTCTGGGTTCCCTGGCACTACGTTGTTTACGTAGAGTACATAGCGTAGTATACCACACAATTTGTGTGATTTACGCAATTTGCATGAATGCAGATTTTAACGTATAGGCTACGCTGTTCCGACTTATACAAATTCGACAAAAAGACATTCTTAAGAACGGAACTCATTCATAACCTGGGGACCGTCTGTAAATAGGGCCATTTCCCAATATGAGTTAAAATACTATCACTGTAAAAATAGATGATAGACCCTAAGGCTACAATCCTGTAAACCAGGGAAGGTGTAGAGCAGAAGGTAGATCTGGATCTACTGGAAGATCTCTGGGTGATTTGCAGATCACCCAGTGAGCTCCATTCAGTTCTGGTACTCAAACTTCTGGACTCAGAATTAATTCTAAATGCATGCCTTTTGTCTAGGAACCAGTTGCTGGGCCTCAGGGCTCCACTAAAAAACAAAGTAGATCCCACAAGCCTGACGTCTGCCCACCCCTGTGACACACACGTACCTGGGAGCAGTGCAGGCTGGTGGCTCCATTGTCAGCGGGGCTGTGTATCCACTCCAGGTTTTACACAGAACTTTTAAGGAGACTATCCATGGTACCGAACCTATTTGGGGGGGGGGATGGGGCTCAGCACCATGAATAGCTCCTTTAAAGTTCAGACTAAAGCCCAGGGCGGATACACCGTCCCATTGACATTGGAGGCGCCAGCCTCCGGAAGAAGTCCCATTGAACTCAGTGGGGCCGACTTCGGAGTAGACATGCATAGGATTGTGCCAGGACTTAACAAGAGAGCATGACAATAAAATGGGGGGATGCGGTGATCTGTTTTATTAGCTTTCAGATTTTTAATATTTTCTCCACAGCTAGGAAAATGAAGCAACATCCTTCTTAAGCAAATGAAAGCAGAGACTCTCAAGGGCCCCAGAATAAAGCAATATTGCTTCAGAGGCCCATGAGGTATACATGCTCGTTTTAATCTCAGCTTCCTTCCTCTCCCTTTCTTTTTTCTTTTCTTTTCTTTAAGAGACCTTCTAGCTCTTTAAGGGGTGCAATCCTATACAAGTTGAGGCAGAAAAAAAGGGCTATAACTCCCAGCATGCCCCAGCCAGCTATGCTGGCTGGGGCATGCTGGGAGTTGTAGGCCTTTTTTTTCTGCCTCAACTTGCATAGGATTGCACCCCTTAAAGCTCTCAAGAGATAAATTAAGCTTGCTTGAGACGTGATGAAGACCAGCTTGGGTTGCCAACGTTTCATTGGCCCTGCTCCTGTGCCTTTGCTAGCATCCTAGCGAGGGCAGGGCATGGGTGGGCAGTTAGCCCCCCCCCCCCCATCAAGGTCTTTCAGACCACATATATGTATCAGTTATCAGGAGCGTCTACATCTCTAAGTCCAGCTCACAACTTCTATTCACTTAGTGACTCCCGTTATGCACAGTTCAATGGCCCTGTGTGCTAGACTTGTCTGGGGAGATGGTTGGGAGAGAAAGGGTTAAAGCAGGGCCAGCTCCAGGTCCTTAAGGGCTTGGAACTGTGAGGGTCCGTCCCCCCCCCTCAAATACTCCCAACAACCCATTTCAATTCCAGGGGAGGCTCATTCCAATCTCAGCTGGACTCACTTCCTTGGAAAGCTAAGCAGGGTCAGGCCTGGTTATGACTTGGATGGGAGACCCCTCCTCTAGTTTCCTGCATTGAGCAGGGGGTTGGACTCGATAGCCTTGTAGGCTCCTTCCAGCTCTATGATCTATGAAATCTATGTTTTTAAGATGTTTTAAAGATGTTTTAAGATGTTTTAAGATGTTTAATAGTATATATTGTGTTGTTTTAGTTTAGGTATTTTATATTTTCTGTTGTTCCCCGCCTCGATCTAGATGGAGAGGCGGGTAATAAATAAAATTATTATTATTAATAATTTATTATTATTATTATTATTATTATTATTATTATTATTATTATTTATTATTATTATTATTATTATTATTATCCCCTGATGAGTACAATTAACTGCGCACAGCTTTCTGTTATGGAAATAGCAGCTGTAGGGGGAAAGCCAGAGCAGCCACAGGAGCATGGGGGTGGGGAAGCTTAACTCTTTCTCTCCCTGCTTGGGTCCTGCCAAAATTCACCACTCCAAAGATGCAATTTGCATTTCAAAGGAAGCCTCTCATCTGGTACCAACAGGAGCTCTCTTGCAGTGGCCTCAAGGCGAGACAGAGAAAGGGGTTACAGCAGTGCCACTCCAGGTTTCTAAGGGCCCTTGGCCAAGGCACCCACAATGGTCCCGCTTCTCTCAATGAGTCGACCTTCTCACCAGCATTGTCACCAGCTGCTCTTGCTGTTTCTCCTCCTCCTCGCTTGCTTGACAGGCAGAGAGCCAGGGGAGCAGGTAGGCCCTGGCATCTACTGCTCCTCCTTTTCACCACCACCATTGCTGTCTGGGGGGCGGAGCAAGGGGCAGGTGAACCAGCAGGTGGCAATGGTGAAGGAGGAGGAGGAAGTCCAGGTTGCCGACCAGGCTTATCTTTGATGCTGGCCCTGGGTTAAAGTTCCCCTCCGCACGCCCGCAGTCCCAAGATCGCTCGGGCTTCCTTACAGCTGCTGTTGCAGATAACAAAAAGCAGGTGCATTCGCACAACCGATGACGCAACTAGATTAAGCCTCAACGCTCCCTATCGTCCATCTCTAGCAGCAATCCAGGCCAAAGCCAGCCAGTGAGCCAGTGTGGCGTAGTGGTGAGTGTTGGGACTGGGACTCGGGAGATCTGGGTTCTAGTCCCCGCTCGGCCATGAAGCTCACTGGGTGACTTTGGGCCAGTCACTGACTCTCAGCCTAACCTACCTCACAGGGTTGTTGTGAGGATAAAATGGAGGAGGCCGAGGAGGAGGATTATGTAAGCCGTCTTGGGTTCCTTGCAGGGGGAAAAGGCGGGGTATAAATATAATAATAAATAAAAAGCAAGGACACGAATCCCTTGGATTACTGCCCTTCCCAAAAGGTGATTATTTTGCCAGCATCAATAACATAATTTATTAAATTTGTATCCTGCCCTTCCTTGAAGAGCTAGAAGCTGCACACATGGGGTTCCTCCCCGCCTTCTATTTTATCCTTACAACAGCCCTGTGAGGTAGGTTACGGTAAGAGGTCAGCATTGGCCCTAGGGCACACCATGAGCAAATACTTGAGCTCAGGTCTTCCCAGTCCAAGCCCAATGCTATGCATGACGCTGCGCCGGCTCACATAAAGTTTGCAGACGATACTCCTTGACTATAACTCAGTGGGTTTGTTCATTCAAAACAGTGAACTGTCTGGAAGAGCCTTCCCCAACCTGGTGGGGGGGCCCCCAAGAGGTGTTAAGACTACAACTCCCAGCAAACCCACCCCCACAGCTATTTTGGCTACAACCTTCCTGGCACACACCACCTGAGTTCGCTATTAGGAGGAGAGGTGGTGATGGTGGTGGGGAAGAAACAGGGAAATTTTACAGCCGCAGTGCCCATTCAAGAAACCATGGTCATCATGCAAGCAAACGCACGGTGAGATCCGTGCATGCAACTTTTATCGTCTTACAGTGCAGAGACCAATCACACGTGCAAGGTGTGCATCGAAGTTGTGAAATGGACTCCAAACGAAATCAAGAACGAGCTAGGAGAAATTGCCGGGGGCGTCCAAGGCAAGGAGCTAGTGTATCGGCCACCTGGGAAGACCGCTAGAGCGCCTCGAGGCACACGGACAAAAAGCTCAAGGTCGCCCACCGCAAAGCTTCTGCATTTCTTTATGGAAGTTTCTTTGAACCAGGAGGGAAAGGCATGGTAAGGCTACCTTCTTATTAATAGTAGAAGGGCAAACCAGGCCAACCCGCAAACTCTCTTCAGTCCCGGGTGTTCAGCCCTAGGTTGCTCATGCAGAGTTGGTTGGTATATTGGTGCCCTCTGGTGGCCAAGAGGGAGATGTGCGGGGAAAGAGCTTTTCCATATTATCTGGCACCAGGATGAAAAGGTCTACGTTGGCCTGGTGCCCTCCAGATGCATTGCAGCTACAGCTCCCATCACACACACACCCGGGCACCATGGCTGACCACTGTTGATTAGGGGGATGATGGGAGCTGTGGTCCAACACATCATCCTCAGCCAGCATGGCAGATGGTCAGGGTGACAGATATGCTTAGATATGGAGCGATATACACATGCTGTAAATAAATGTCAGGAAGGTTAATCACCAGCCCTGTGATGGATTTTCACTCACTGGAAAGCAGCAACTAGCTATATAGATAGATGCTCCTAGCTGGAACTATACAAAAATAGCTCTCTTGCCGAGTTAAGTTGCGCACATCTTCTTCTTCCATACAGGCCTGTGGCTCACGCTGGCTCAGCTTGTCTGAGTGTGGAAAGCTAAGCAGGGTCAGGCCTGGTTGTTACTTGGATGGGAGACCCCTCCTCTAGTTTCCTGCATTGAGCAGGGGGTTGGACTCGATGGCCTTGTTGGCCCCTTCCAACTCTATGATCTATGAATCCTTCCTTGTCGTCTGGAGTTCCCCTAGTAGCACTGTGTTCTGCCAGAGTTCCTCTTTAACTCCACAGGGCTGCGCAAGCTCTTTTCTTAGGAGCCAAGATCATCCCACATGCTATTTCATTTCAAAGTAGATCAGCATCTTGGCTGACTAGTCCAAATTCCTGAATATTCTCAGAAAACCCAAGGGGTACCACCTGTTCCGTTTTCATCTTCCTGCTTCCATCGCCCTGGGGCGGGGTGCGCCTTATTGAATGGTTGGGGCAGGGCAGAGATCCTCCTGAGGCACTTAGTTTTATCACCATCTTCAAAAGAAAAGGTTGCTCCTAATTGCTTTCTCTGCTCAAATCAAACAGCACATCTGCAGGATTTAAGTCATCTCAAAAGAGAAGCAATAGAAGTGTCTCATGTAGAGAAAGAGGAGCTATTAAGTAATAGTAATTCAGCACTGTGTCCACTACTGAGCGACTACTCTCTGCTTAGGGGAACCAGGGGAGGGGGCTCAAAGAAAGGGGCAGAGAGTTGAAAAGAGTGAGAAAAGGAAAAGCAACTCATGCAGGATTTAATAAGGACATTTAGGGAAAGGACTGTGGTTCAGTGAGAGTTACAGAGGGGGCGATCCTGTCAATTTCACTTTCTCCCACTTTCAGATTTTTTAAAACTTTGAGAATCCTGGTAAGTGCCTATCGAAAATGAACTGAAACAAAATTCTCACCTATCTGCACCAGCCAAATTCATTAAGTACAGTTACTCCCGGCATGGAGAGGACCATGTTATACCTGCCAGCCATATAGCTGTTAAAGATGAGGAGCATGTCAGAAAAGAGAGAGGTGGCAACCCTGATTCAGCACTAGCGTGGCTGTATACACAGGGACTCAAACCCAGACTTTGTAAGAGCAAAGCACTCAAAAGCCCTGGGCCTGTGTGGACCAATGTGTCAAGTTTCAGTTTCACCCACATTCAGATGTTTTTAATCTCAGGTTCTTTTTGTCCTGAATATGGCTAACTTTACAAATGTTGGGAAATTCTTATTAAGACGGAATTGAAACGAAATTCTCACCCATCCCTAGCGCCACTGCGTGCTTTGTATGCAGAAGGACCTGGACTCAATCCCCGGCATTTCCAGTGAAAAGATCAGTTGGCAAGTGATGGGAGAGACCCCTGCTTGAGACACCCCCCCCCAAAAGCCACAGCTATTCATAAATATAAATAAATAAATATGTAGTCTGGCTTGGGATTAGGCAGCTGTCTTTGAATTACTTCTGGAAGAGGCTTGGGGTCAGGGAAAAGAGACACTCCCCCGTTCTCCCTTCATCTGTTTTGATCATCCACGGAAAAGCCGCCGTGTGAGAAGCGTGGGCTATGCCCATGAGATGCGGGGCCGGGGCTCGATCCACCAAGCGATCAGGCCAAATTCGTCTGGATCCTGGAGAGTTGCAAAGGGCTACAGGAAAAGGGGGGGGGGGAGGTCCACCAGGCCTGAGACTCCCCCCCACCCTCCGCTGTACAAATCACAGTTGACAAGCAAAATACAAAAATGTCATTTATTCTTTTACTCTGGCAGTCTATTAGTTATATATATACATATATACACTCATGCAAAAAACGAAGAAGCCATTAACACAAGTTCAGTCGTGTTAATACAGTGCAAAAAACATCTTCAGGAAAAAAACAACAACGATATCTCTCTTTCCACACACACCCCCCAAAAATTAAAAATCGAATTATCTTTGGTTTAAAAATAAAAAGTGATGGGAATTTTAGAAAATCATAACCGCTCCGGTAATTCTGAAGGGCAAACAATTTGGAATTTAACGTTTGTTGGCTTACACTCAGAAAACCTTATTGGCGTGTAGAATTAAGAAGTGGAGATTTCTTTCTCTCTTTTAAACTAGAGTGGCACCTAAAGCACACACACACACACCACCATCCTGCGATGGGCCGCCTTCCCAATATAACTCTGCCCGTTTTCACAAAAGTGGAGAAAGCTCTCCTACCGATTTGATTAAAAAAAAAAAAATTAACACCAGACTGATTGTAAGTAGATGGAGGTGGGGCGGCTGGACAGAACCAGCTAGGACAAATTACAAGCACTGCTCTAAAACCTAGCTTTCACAAAAGTAGTAAATCTGGGATGGGTAACATGCAGCCCTCCAGATGTTGTTGGGACTGCAATTTCCATCAGTCCTGACAAGCATAACCAATGGTGAGGGGAGATGCAGACTGAAAACATCTCATGGGGCACATGTTCCGCATCCCTGAGGGGGATCAATGTCTTGGTTATACCACTTCAGGCTGGGGGGGTGGGGGGCTTGCATGGTGAACGTTTCACCAAACCAAAAAAAACCTCTCGCATAGAAGGTCGCCAGGCAGAAGGGTTCTAGCTTAGCCTTCTCCCCGACGTGCTGATTTTCTATGAGCAGGGAATTATTTTGTCTGGAGGAGCATTCCCTCCCGAAAGCCCCGCTTATAGCAGAAGAGGTACACAGTGCAGACTCAAGCCGCCTAGAACCACATTTCCACATTCTAT
This sequence comes from Shinisaurus crocodilurus, assembly GCA_021292165.1. Lineage (NCBI taxonomy): Eukaryota > Metazoa > Chordata > Lepidosauria > Squamata > Shinisauridae > Shinisaurus > Shinisaurus crocodilurus. Next base: position 23,332 of record JAHFWL010000681.1, on the reverse strand, counting down.
TCAAGCTTTCTCTAAGCAGTCGTATCTCATTCATTTCCCCCCGTTAGACTGCAACACGCTACCTTAAAAAACAAAATCTTCAAAACATTCTGGGCTTCAACACTAACAGATACGCAAGCGGTACCCAAGCTGCACAGATTTTGGTCCTGCACTTGACCATTCGGTTCCCTCTTCCGGCACGAGGGCTTATGGCAATCCGCCAGGGGACTGGCACAGTTGCCAAAGGGCACAAAAATCTGAACCCTAAACACATTGCCTTTAAAAGTTCTACTGCTGATTTCAGTGGCCCTTTACTTTCAAGTTCAGAGCTATTTTTTAAAAGTTTGAGAAGAAAACGCTGGCACATTTGAAAGCTCCACTGATGAAAAAGCGCCTGTTCCTGAAGAGCTAGCACAGCAGGGAGAGTGGTTTCTCCTGGCATGCTAGGTTTCTGTGTGCGGGGAGTTTGTGTGCTGGGTCATTTAGACGTGCAGCCCTCGGGAGGGCTGTACCAAGTGCTTTTTCTGAATGCCTGAACCATCTCTTCGCATGCTGAGGACTAGAGGCTAAGTTTTAAAAGTTGGAGACGCAGACTGAGCACATACCAGTGGGATGCTGAAACTAGAAGGGAAGAAGATACGTTTTAGAAAATGGGCAGAGAAGCAGCACTGATTTTGGCACTAAAGGGAGGGAAGATGGCATGAGCGATTTTTGTAAATGAGGTGGATGCTAGCTATTAAACTAGCAATGAAATCTCAGTATGAGTTACCAGTAGATTTTAGAGAATTATTCATTTCTTCAGTTCTCGGTTCAGACTGCCTGCAGACTAAGGGAGTTAATTCTCCATCCTCATTTCTCTCCCAGAGCCAAGAGAGAAAATAGAAATCCTGAGTGAAGGATAGAAATCCTGCGCAATGTGCAACAAGGATGTGGGCGGAGCGGGGTGATTTTGTGGCGGTGGGATTGCACATCACCACCAAACTATCACATGTATAAAGAGAGTATCCCTGTAACATCTCAATCTGACACGACTGCCGAGAAAACTGCATCAAAACTTTACACAATAAACTTGTTCCAAAAGTTATCAAAAAGGTTCACAAACGGTAAACGCTGGCATATATTTCCACACATTAAATATCAGGTTCTACGATGCAGCAGAGTTTCAGAGAAGCGCGAGTCCTAGTTACTATTTTCAAAAGTGCATGCTCTTAAATTAAACTCTGATCACAGATTTTAAACATACCCCAACAAGCTAGGATATTAGAGAGAGAGAACCCGCTCTACTTTCTCTTAGAGGGCAATGGCTTTCGTTACTATAAACAAAGCACATATTCTTTCATGTGTCAAGGAAGATCACATAACAACAGGAGGCAATATTTTTTGCAAACATGCCGCAAGTCGTCCAAAGCATAGGGCAGTGGTGTAGAACTCGGTGAGGCGATAAACCTCTATCCGGACCAGACCACTTCGGACTGCAGGTGAGAGTTCGCATGATGCTCCCCTACAGAAAATCTCCCTACACATAGAAAAGTAGCATGTCAAGGAGGCTAGACAAGAAACCCTTCTAACCATGCTACTGTTCTATGTGAAGGGATTTATTTTTAATTTAATTTAAAAACATTTATAGTCTGTCTTGTCTCCTAGGAGTTTGAGGCAATAATTTCTTAAAATAAAAAGTAACAATTATTTTTGTGAATTAAGTCCATAGTTATTTGTTTTGTAGTGAGGAGCATTAAATCATGTGAGTCCTCACCTACAGCCTGAAATGGAACAGGCTTTATTGCCCCAATGAGGACTTGGCCAGTGTTGTTCCAGTCTTGGTACCTTGGCACGTTGCCTCCTGCCTACTGAACCAGGGAGTCGAACTCTTATGCCAGCTAGCCAGACTTCACAGGCCCGCCAGTGTGCCACAAACTCTCAGTCGTGGCATGGTGCCCGCACCACCCACCAGTCATCTGTGCTTTACTCAATTACCTGGCAGAGGATGCAGACCTCTTTTAAATATGCATCTTCCATCCTTTCCCTTCTTTGGATGACATTTTAAATTTGCCGAGGTGTAACACTTATGAGCCATCAACAGGTGCCACTGCCATGCTTTCTGCAGGCACAGCAGTGATTCCTCAAACCGTGTGCCACGAGAAAGGCCGAAGGGCACCTTGAAAAAATTAAGCTGCTGTGCTGGATGCAGCCACTACTCTGTACTCAAGAGCAGTAAGGACTGATTTCCCATCTTCCTATTTGTGGACATTATCAGAGCCAGAGGAGGAGTAAGGATGAGCTGGGATTCTCGGATGTAGCCTATGCTACAGGTACGGGGGAATCCTAGAAACAACACATATTACTTGGATGGGAGACACCTCTTCTAGTTTCCTGCATTGAGCAGGGGGTTGGACTCGATGGCCTTGTAGGCCCCTTCCAACTCTATGATCCTATGATATCCTAGGATATCCATGAGCCCTGAATGACCGAACAAAGGGGAGCGTAGCAAACCTTGGAGACAACAGTAACTGAATGGTCCCACAGGAACAAAGGTCTTGCACATTGTTCTCAGAGATACTTGTGGCAGGGGGAAGAGGGACAACAACATACTTGAGTCCAAGAGAAAAGTGTGCCTCCACTTTTAATACGGAGAGAGGGTGGGAACACAAGAGACCCAGGTATCAAAAATTTGGGAAAGGGTGGCCAACGTAAGGGCAGCTTTATGCATTATAATGAAGTTCCCATGGTCAAAGAGCTGTGCATGTGCGTTTTCCTTTGCATGTGACTCCAGAAGCGCAGAGTGTGAGACTCATTCCTATCTCAGCACTTCCACGTAATGCATGAAGCTGTCCAGGAAGACCCGGCCGCAACCTCCTTGAAAAGCCAGCTACATCCGAGGAAGGAGACGGCGCCCGGTTTGCACACAAAAAGCAACCACTGATCAAAGAAAGACCAAGCCTAAGTGGGGCAGGAGGAGTCTTTTCACTCAGCTGGCTGTAACACAGAAGGCCGAAGAGCTAGACAGGGGCCCTCCACGTAAAGGAGAGAAACTTGCATAAGCCTCCTAAGTGCATCAGACCCAAGTAGGCTTCTGAGCAGTTTGTGCAGATGCCAAATTCCGAAATGATTTTGCTCTAAGGTATCTAATCTGATTTATTATTGTTTGTTAAGCAACAAAAAAAAATACCACTTTCGATGGGAACAACCTACATAAGAGGAAATCCCAAGAATGCAAAGTTTAGGTTCCATTACAAAACAGTGCAAAATAAGGAGGGAGGCACAGACCATGAGACTGAGATAGTGGCAGGCAGCAGGAGCTGGGACTGAAATCTATCCCAGCTCCCCAAGCCCTGCCAGACAAAGCTTTCGCTTGTACAGCCTTGTCTCTCTAGCCGTGAAGACTGAAAATATTTTTGTTGTTGTTAAGAGAAAGTTGGGAGCCTTAATCTTGATGGATGCACTGGTTACAGTATGCCACCACAAACTAGCCCTGCTGTTTGCAGTGAACACACACCCTAGCCCCTAAAGCTGCCCAGTTAAACTGAAAGGAGTATCTGCACAGGGAAGAAGTGTGCCCATTTGCTGTATCTTATCCGCATCTGCAAGACAATTGCCTGGTATTCAGTCCAGGGTGCTCCCCCCTCCCCCGCCCATCTGTTCTGCAAACCAGTGGCTGTGGACAGACATGTGCGGAAAGTAGGCACAAGGCTAGCACATCAAGTGCAGAAAGCATTACTTGATGTTCAACATCAGCATGGAACTCTCCGTTGCACCTTCAAGGCCATCTTTACACACATACAGGACAGAGCTAAAATGCTGAATGGGATTATGTACAAGCAGCACCTACTAGGATGCTTCAAGATACGCCTCCAGTCTATATGGCATTTCAAGGGGCAATTAACTTTGCCTTTTCCATCCACTACTTCTAATACATATGTTGGGATTTGTCCACAACTCAGTCATTACTAATAGTCTAATGCATGCAAACTGCGCCTTATCATTCAAGAACCTGTGTACAAAACACTACTCCTCTACCATAGTCATGATAAACTGCCTATTATTTAAATCACCTTTGCCATAAAAACATGAACCATCCAATTAAGAAACCCTGGGTCTTAAACTTGCAGGAGTCTAAATGCTGGCCATAGCAGTGCCCTGGGGCGCATCTACGATGTCTGACCGACTGGAACATGGTTTTAAGGGTTTCACCTCGGAGGTTTCCGAGCGTGCATGCAACAATGACCATCACTGTAGGCGGGGCTTTGTTTCATCTTCTCCTGTGCTGGGATGGGCTTTGATTCTCTGGTGTCATCCAGAGCTGACTGCACCTTGTATCCTGCTCTCCGCCTGTGGAACACTGCAGGCCAGATCATGTGTTCCTGTTTGGTTGCTGGTTCGGACTGCTTGTTCCTGGTTGATTACAACTGCAGCCTGCCCTTCTTCGAGACGCCTGGAGCAGTGTAGAGAAGGTACCCATGAGAAGGTCTCCAGATCTGTTTCGCTGCCTGCAGAGATTACGTTTAGTTCATCCTCTGGATTATGTGCATTAAATCTGTAAAGAACGGATGGGTAGAGGATTCTGCCTGTGTGTCTGGTCCTACAAATCTAAGACTGATATATGCTAAAACCCATTCTCTTGGGAGAGCCAGAGCTAAAGAACCACCATATTATGCAAGCTGGTTTTGATCAGCATTCAACACCCCCTGTCAAAATCAGAAGTTTTAAAATACCACATCTGGAATTCCATATGTTGTTTTTTGTTTGTTTGTTTGTTTCTTTTCATACTCCTCCAAAGTCTGCCTGTTTCTCCACAACTTGTCGTGATAATATCTGATGGGAAGAAAGAGAAGCCACCCCTATGTGGAAAGTATCTGCCAGATGTTCCTTAATCCATACAGGTAGATGTTGCATAGACAGAGCGTGACAAAAAGTACAAAGACCTTTATCTTCCTGGCTGAACTGTAGAACAGGTAAAGATAGCACTGCAAAAAGGAGAACATAAAAGAGCAACTTAATAAGCAGGCTATGAATACAGAGCGCAGGTGTGTTGTCCTTATACAAATCTATCCAGGTGCGATCACATTTGGAATACTGTGTACAGTTCTGGTCACCGCACCGAAGAAAGGGTACGGTAGAGTTGGAAAAAGTGCAGAAAGGGGCAACAAAAATGATCAAGGGGCTGGAGCAACTCCCCTACGAGGAAAGGTTACAACATCTGGGACTGTTTAGCTGGTGCGGAGAAAGTGGGCAGGGAGACATTTTTCTCCCTCTCTCATAATACTAGAACCCAATGGGGTCATCCCATGAAGCTGATTGGTGGGAGATTCAGGACAGATAAAAGGAAGGACTTCTTCACACACCACATAGTTAAACTATGGAATTCACTTCCACAAGATGCAGCGATGGCCACCAGTTTGGACAGCTTTAAGAGGGGACTGGACAAATCCATGGAGGAGAAGGCTACCAATGGCTACTAGACCTGATGGCTCTATGCTACCTCCAGGATCAGAGGCAGTATGCTTATGTACACCAGTCGCTGGGGAACGTGGGCAGGTGGGCACTGTTGCACTCATGTCCTGCTTGTGGGTTTCCTGTGGGCAGCTGGTTGGCCACTGTGTGAACAGAATGCTGGACTGGATGGACCTTTGGTCTGATCCAGCAGGGATATGCTTATGTTCTTAAGGTTTCTGGAATCAACCAGTACCCAATAATGAAACTGACACAAACCTGTATTTACTGTGCTAGCAACCACTTGCAGATATCATGAAGACAAAGATCTAAACGTGTGAATGGATACAATATAATAATCAAACCTGCACATGTTGATGACTATATTTAAGACAATATCAAGCACATGTGGGCTAGAAGCCATTTAGTTTGAAATATGTCTTACGTGTGTCCAGGCTCTTTTTAAAACAAACCAGGGAAAGAAGACACAAGCCCACCAAAAGAGAGAAAAAAGTAGATAAGTTACTTACCAATAAAAAGCAGGCTACAAAAGGTAGAAGAAATGCTATTACATTTCCAATTCCTTTGTGATCTTCCTGTTGGAAGATGATATTTGAAGGTCAAATTAACTCAATCTGTGCAAGTAAGTCCACAAAGTTATTAGATTGTAAGGGGGGGAAATGCTATCTTGCCCAAACAAAGAACCACATTTGGAAATCTTCCCAGTCCAGTTATTTAGGGGTGATCCATCTCTTAGGGTGCAATCCTATGCATGTTTAGGCAGAAAAACCATCTAGCTGTGGGTCCTGCAAGACCTGGTCCCTGCTTCCCTGGCTCATTACACCTGGCCAGGGAGGGTGGGGCCTGACTGACTCCAGCTACAAAAGCTGCTGCTGCTCTTGCCTTTTTTTCCTTCTCTTTTTGAAATTATTGAATTGTTTATGGCTACCTGTAATTATTTCTATTGTATTTTTGAATATATTTAGTGTTTTTTTATATTTTGTAACTTGTATTTGCTATTCTTATATTCTGTAAATTATTTTTTTTAATATTATAGTCAGTGTTCCTTGATGTTTTGTATATTATATTTGGTGTTATTTGTTGCTATGTTGTGAGCCTCTTTGGACACATTTTTTGTGGAAAAGCGGCATACAAATAAAAGGTGATGAAAAAGTCCTACAACTCCCAGCTGGCTGGGGAAAGCTGGGAGTTGTAGGACTTTTCTTGTCTAAACAGGCATAGGATTGCGCCCTTACTGTTGTGACTGTGTACAAGCCTAACAGTGCAATCCCATATGTGTATACTCAGAAGACATGCAAGTAGGTATAAGACAGTAGCCTGATTTTTTAAAGAAGGTACACAGTCTGCCCCCCCCCCTTTTAAAAACCCTTTATCACCCAAAACAGAATCAGAAGGAACTGAACCAGTATTTAAATTACCAGAAAGAGACAGATTGGGAGAGATTGTATACACAATGAGTCATATCACAGAAGAACCAAATAAAAACCAAAGCAATGTGAAACATTAGAGCGTTAACCTAGTTTTAAAGTTATTCTAGAGCACTTTTAGTTTGTAGAACAATTCATTTTTTAAAGCTCTGAATTTACAATCCCTCTTGAAAAAGAAAAACTGCTTGTGTTTATGTTAAATCCTTCCAAAATGTCAAGAACTATAGAACACTTAAGCTGTTTATGCCTTACTGGACCAATGTTTATTGGCATACAAGCATGCAAGGTTTCAAATCACACAGAAGAATTTGCTATATTTGTTACTCTTGCACTATCCAAGAGATTATGATGGGTGTGTGGAGTGGGCGGGGGGGGGGGGAGAGACCCTGTAAAATAAGCCTATAGATTTATCTAACTCTGCCTTGGAAGCAAGAAAATCTTACTGGTTTCACTATTTTAAAGTTGATTCCAGAATGTTATACTTTTAGAAGTTACGAATCTTCTCCAGATTTCCAGTCAAAATGTATTAGTGGCCAATAAATATATGTTATTTGTTATACTCCAGCATCCGTAACTAAAAGAACTCATTTTATTTTGCCAGTATCACACAATTATGTCATATGTGACTCCTGCTGCCCTAACAAGATTCACCACATGGACCTGGCAAGGTGGCGTTTTCTTGAGATGATTGTACCATGTCAAACATGGTTGTGGAAGTTGAACCTTAACAATTTGCACCAAAGGAATTCCCATGCCCACCATACTTGGCTGCCATTTTGTCTCTCATTTTACCTGAAATGAATACTCTGCAAGGTGAACGCCTCGAATGAGATTCAACGCCCCACACATGATGTTGAGGACAAGAGATAAGATTCCCAAGGCAGACACTGGTTGCATTCTGTATGCAGGGGCTTCAGGCCAATTCAAGAAGAAAAGGAAAGGAAACAAGGAAGAGATTGGTGAGCACTGCTACCAGTTTTACAGCCTTTCCTGATGCTTCTTGCATACTTTGCTGTCTGAACTAGTTTCCAGTTTAGACAGCTTCTGTACAAAAGCTTTTGCAAATCCCTTATTCTCCCAGTTCCTCTTGGAGCACTGAGAACAAGGCAAGGGGATAATTAGGATAATAACATTAGGATATTATCCTTGGACTGCTGTAAGGGTTACAGTATGTAAAGCACTTTTAGTGTGTTGTTGTCGCTATTATTATTATTAATTTTATTTCTATACCACCCAATAGCCGAAGCTCTCTGTTCTAAGTGCTACATAAAATGCTACACATTATAGCATCCAAATAATGTTACAATATATTTGTAGATGTTAACAGGATGCCTTTGTGAACTCTTATCTTCAGCAGGTTCCCCATATTAAGGGGATGCTGGTTTGAGAATTGTTCTGGATCCATGTTAACATGTTATTTTGTACTTGCATTTGGCTATTGCTATGCCCTTCGGCTAAACCAATTAGTAAATGGTGTGAAGATTAACCAGCACTAGCCATGTCTAACCAGACTCTGGGTATAAGAAACAAACAACTCATCTCTGGGCAGCGCAACTCACCAGAGTCGACGTGGAGCTCCGCGTGGCCGTTCACCATCCCATTCATCAGCTCCACATCTTCCAACTTCACAAGCGCAGGAGGCTGCAAGCGAAGCTCTTCTTGGACTTTTTCCAAGTTGAACTTCGTCTGAGCGCAATTTGTGTAATTGAAACGGCTTTTGACTTTCTGAATGACATTGTCTGTGGCAGAGAAGCAAGAAAAGCTGTCACTGAAAATAAGAAAATATATGCAAATATGCTTCATTTACATACCATCCACAAGTCGTGGAATTCAGCTTCTCTTTGTACAGAATTTTTATTTAGCACAGAATAGACGCAGCCCAAGCAAATGACCTACAGCTTCGACAGGAGAACGAAGAACATAAGAAGAGGCCTGCTGGATCAGACCAAGGGTCCATCTAGCCCAGCATCCTGTTTCCCCAACGTAGCCAACCAGATGCCTATGGGAAGCTCACAACCAGGACGTGAGGACAATTAGCCCCCTCTCACTGTTTTTCACCAGCAACTGTTTTATAGAGACATGCTGGAGATAGTATATAGCAGTGTTCTCCAACCTTGGGTCCCCAGATGTTTTTGGCCTACAACTCCCAGCATGCCCCAGCCAGCTATAAAGCTAATAATTGCTTCATGGAAAAAGCAGCTTGCCTCACACAAACAGCATCCGCAGGTTGAAGCAACCTCATTTGGTTTGGGCAGCAGCTGGCTTAGGATCATAGAGTTGGAAGGGGCCTACAAGGCCATCAAGTCCAACCCCCTGCTCAATGCAGGAAACTAGAGGAGGGGGTCTCCCATCCAAGTAATAACCAGGCCTGACCCTGCTTAGCTTTCCACGCTCAGACAAGCTGAGCCAGCGTGAGCCACAGCTTAAGTTCTATGTGACCAGATTCAGTATTCCAGCACCTCAGATCTGAGCAAAATGTTCAACCTCTCCTACTTTTTACATTTAGGGTGGAATCCTACGCATGTTTAGAGACAGAAACCCAGCATTCCCCCAGCCAGCCATTTCTCTCTAAACATCCATAGGATTCCACCTTTAACAGAGAAACCAAATAAGTTCTCACCAATAAGAGGCTATTTCATTGTGCAGGCAGGATCATTAATCCTCTGCTTAGAAACACAGGAAGCTGCCTTGTACCAAGTCAGACCGTTGACCCATCTAGTATTGTCGACACTGACTGGCAGTGGCTCTCCAGTGTTTCAGGCGGGGTCTTTCCCAGCCCTACCTGGACATGCCAGGGATTGAATCCGAGACCTTTTGCATACAAATCATGTGCTCTACCACCTAGCTACAGCCCCTGTATACCTGTCTTCTGGCAGATAACATCATGAAGATTAAGATACACAAGGAAGCATAAGGAGCATGCTACTTATCCATGCTACTTATCCATGCTACTTAATTTATTTGAGAAGTGTTACTCGCTAAAAAAAGAAAGAAAGAAAGAAGCCTGAGGAGGAAGAGAGACACAAAGCAAGCATGCTACACACCAAATTCAAGGAAAGCATACGGTCTGGAAGCCAGGCCCACATTCGTGGCATCATAGGCGGTGGTGAATTCCCACTGGAGCTCATCCAGAAAGCAAAACGCCATGACAGCTGGGTAACCGCTGTTGCAGATGCCCATGCAGGCAACGTCTCCGGAAGAATGGAAACTGAGAAGACAAATATCCAGGACTCATCAAAGGCTACGCGCGGGCACACACATACACGGAACAAAATGGAAGAGAGAGGACGGTGCACCGATTAAAGAATTCCAACCACTGCAATCAGAGCTGTTCTTAAAATCTGACTCTAGAGGAGCCAGGGCTCTTTGCTGCTCAAGCACAGAACTGGATCGCTTGCCCGAAACATGCCAGTCTGTGAATCCTAGCTTCCATTGTTTTTAAAGCATGTCTCTCAAGACGCAGTGGGTAGGCTGCTTTCCAGAGTTGTAAACAATTGTCTTTACCATTATTGCTGCTCTCAGAAACTGGGGAGTAACCAGCAAGAGACTTGGACCAACAACCTACTTGACTTTGTCATTTAAGGTGTGTCTAATTTTCAGTAAGAGAAGCAAGCACCAGAATTCATAGCATCTGGTCGGAGTTGCTGGAGTGCATTAACGAGATGTAAGATAAAGAGACACCCTCACCTCATCTTTACATCCTGCATGGTTCCCCTACCTTCTCTCTATACATTGTACAAGAATTTAATTGTCTGTAAATACATGCTAGACCAGTTCTGAGTTGCAACGGCTCGGGCTCGGTGTTTTGAGTAGAAGGGACATTGTGTTGACCATGTGATGACGAAGGCTGCAATCCTTCACACGATTACCTGGCAGCAAGTCCCACTGAACTTAATATGACTTACTTCTGAGTAGACATACATAAAATTGCACTAGGATTTGTTCTTTCTCCTTTGACTTTCAATTCTTGAACCAAAAAGACATTTTCAAAATATTCAGAATTTAAAAAGCAAAATTTCTTGTCCTCCACTGCGATGGGAAACTTAAACATGTGGACAGGGAAAACTGCAATGTCAGAGGAGCCTTAGCAAAGCTTCCCAACCATCCCACTTGCAACTTTTTGTGCCTTGCAGCAGCAGTCATACGAAACAAGCTGATACTTACAACTGTTCATGGTTTGTTTAGATCATAGAATTCAGCTTTCCTTGGTACAGAACTTAATTACTCTGGAGTAGAACTGAGTGTTTAATCTTTTTAAACAGAGTATCTGACTTAAATTATAGGATAGAAAAAGTCTGTACATGACAGTTAAACTGTGGGCCACACTCCCACTGCAATAAGGCTCCAATTACATCCTATCTTGACCTTTTCATTGGCTTCTCCTTTGTCTCTTGTCAAGACTAGAACATGAGCATGAAGCCATCCCTAAAGGCAATATCAGGTAGAGCCAACATTTGTCTCAAGCCGAAACGTAGCTTACTGTATACTGAGGTCACGTTCTTTGGCTGTACCACGATCTGGATAACGTGTTAGAATGGATGACAACGCTTTGAGTCTCTTCCTGCATTCCAAGAAGTCCTGGTCTAGGTGGAAGTCCGTGGAGGCAGAGAGTGGAAGTCCATCCCTCACCCGCACCACGCAGGCAAAGAGGATCATGGACATCCTCCACAGGAGAACTCATGGGGACAGCCTGGAAATAAATATGTTATTTATTTAACATATTTCTATGCCACTCTTTGGATAAAACCTCTAAGGGTGCAATCCTAGGCTTGTTTAGACAGGAAAAAGGCCTACAGCTCCCAGCATGCCCCAGCCAGTCATGCTGGCTGGGGCATGCTGGGAGTTGTAGGCCGTTTTTTTCTGTCTAAGCATGCATAGGATTGTGCCCTAAGAGTGGTTAAAATAAAAATAAAAGATAAGTACACAAACACAATATAAAGCAGCATAAGCAGTAGAGATAAGAAAAGAAACCCAGATTAAAACACAGAGTTCCAAATCTTAAAGAGCCCAGGCAAGTAAGAAGGTCTTCATCAAGTGCTGTAACGACATCAGCCCCAGACAAGCCTCCCTGGGAGTAGCTCTCCAGTCAGGGTGCCACAACTGAGAAGACCCTATCATAGACCACCATCACCCTCACTTGAGCAGGCAGAAGGACTCAAAAAAAGGCCTCTGAGCAAGATCTTAATAACCTGGCAAGTTTGCAAAGGACTGCCTTCTCCTAAAGTATACTGACAGGCATGTGTTTTTTAGTGTTCAAGTAGGCTCTCCAAATGAGAATGACTTACTCCACTCGCCAGTTGCCCTAGGAGAAAAGCACAGCCTTTAAACACATGATATCATGAAAGACAGCACACATAACCCAATAGCTGTCCTTTACAATGCCTACATTGTAAAGTCTATGAAGCAGGCGCATAGCTGCATCCCTATCTAAGCTTATAAGATTTGAAAAAATGCACCACGTTGCACAAGACTTCACCCACGTTCCAAAGTATCGTTCCAACCACGAACTTTTCTCAATGAACCTAAGTAGTTTGCAGCCTTGTATCCAAGATGAACATGCCTTTCCCATTAACTTCACCATCTAGCCTTCTCAGACCTTGAAATGCCTCTAAATCCTGCAGGTTCGTGTGTACAGGCAGTCCCTGGGTTAAGAACGTCCAACTTACAGACAACCCATACTTAAGAACGGACTTCTGGGTTCCCTGGTGCTAAGTTATTTACGTAGAGTACATAGCGTAGTATACTACTCAATTTGTGTAATTTACATAATTTGCGTAAATGCCGATTTTAACGTATAGAATGCTATGCTGTTCCAACTTACATACAAATTCGACTTAAAGACATTCTTAAGAACGGAACTCGTTTGTAACCTGGGGACTGCCTGTATATCCCATTATAAATGGTTGTCAAACAAACTGGGCAGAATCCAACGGGCTGCTTACGCCCCTGATTCACGTACGCCCCACCAATTCCACTGTGCGAGTGGCCCCCACCACTTGCACAACATCGATTCAGCGCTTCCAGGACATCCTGAAACAAGCAGAAACGCTAGTTTCTGGAAGGGGGCAGGTCAGCAGAGCTCACATAAGGGAACTCCACTGACCTGCCTCCTTCCAGAAACAAGCAATTCCGCACATTTCAGGGCTTCATCCAGGAAGTGCTAAATCTCCCTTGCATAAGCCATGGGTCCCACTTCTTCCAGCAAGACCCACCACTTGCATAAGCGTCCATTGGATTCTGCCCATTATTATTAACACTAGGACATACAGGTACGGGACTTCTGTCTATCCTCTCCTCCCAGAGCATCAGCCATTTAGCGCCAATTTGGGGGGAAGGGAGTGCGCACAAGTTCCCCAGTCAAACTGGCTTTCTACACACCCCTCATCTAGAACAACCGAATCTCCAACTCAGAGTAAGCCATTTTGTTCCATTTTAATTATCAAGCCTTTCCAGTTCAGCACTACAAGGCCAGCTAAACATCCTATCTGCAGCTTTGTCCTCAGGCCTCACCACTCCACACACATTTATTTAAAAGAATAATGCTTCACCTTTCTGAAAAGCATCCAGAATGGTTTACAAAAACAAGGTTTCCTGCATTAGCAGGAGGTTGGACTAGATGAGCTTTGAAGTTCCTTCCAACTCTATGTTGCAAAGATTAAAATACACAGAAAAACTAAAACATGTTGAGAGAAAGAAAAAGATTACGTTTCAAGGACTCCCTATTCTTCAGCTACTACTAGCCTCAAGTTTCTCTACCGGTGCAATCTTATGCATGTTTAGACAGAAAAAAGTCCTACAACTCCCAGCATTCCCCAGCCAGCCAGGGCTTTTTTCTGTCTAAACATGCACAGGATTGCACCTCAAGTCTCACTTTCAGCAGCCTCCCAAACCTACCCAATTAAACAGGTGCCTTTCACACAGTTCCCCCCAAATCCACGATTCTTCTTCCATCAGCCTTCTAAAAATATTTCGCTCGATGAGCTACAGCCCAACACTCTCTTTACCTTGTTCTGTCCATAACTATCCACCCACCCAAAATTTCTTTCCTGACCTTGGCTACACAGACCTATAGTTTAGACTTGACAATGACCCACTAACTGTCACCTTGGGGGGAGGGGGAACCCCTTCTGCCAAAAAACCCATAATCCCTTTCCCACCTCATGATGACATGGGCCTCATGCCCTGGCCTCACCCTTCTGACCCTCCACGCCACCTCTGATTTCCTTAGGACTGGTGTGCTTGGCACTGTACAACGTGGCACATTCCCTACACACCCAGAGAGACGATAATTGCACTTATGGCTCCCACCACCACCACCACCCCGTTCCTCCCAAAGATTCAGGGCACTGTCCATGTTTTTTTCCCCTCACAACAGCCCTGCAAGGTAGGCTCGGCCATCCTTTCCCAGCCTGGCGCCCTCCAGACGAGTCGAGCTACATAACCCCCACCACCTGGCTGGGGAAGGTGGGAGTTGTAGTCCAAGACATCTGGGGAAGGAACGGGGGTTGGGGAAGGCAGGCTGAGGGAGAGCGACTGGCTCACAGCTCCTCTAGCGAGCTACCTGGCCGAGTGGGGATTTGAACCGGGGTCCAAGGCTGGCGGGGCTAACCACGGCGCCCCCCGGGCTAGAGCTACGTTGGAGCAAGCGGCGTGACACCCTCCCAAGGAGAGACGACACCCCACCCCACCCCAAACACCCCTGCCGCCCCCTTCAGCAACGCCCGCCCCAAGATGCCGCCACGCCTCGGGCCCCGCCCCCCTCAGGCGGTCAGCTCCCCTGCGCGACCAACGGACTCCCATTCGCCCCCTTCCGTGCCCCGCCCCGAAGGCTCCGGCCCCTCTTCCCTCCCTCCCTCCCTCCCTCCCTCCCAGCCAGCCAGCCAGCCAGCCAGCCAGGCCTCACCTCGCCTTCTTCCCTCCGGGCCTCGCCGTCACAGCGGCAGGGCAAGTAGCGGGGTCAGCGGCCGCCGCCGCCACAACAAACGCGCCTGGCCGCCCACTTCCGGCTACAGAGGCGGAGGCGGCCGGAGCGGCACAGGCAGCAGCCATAGAAAGGCCGTCACGCGCGAGCGTCTTCTTAGCGCGTCCGCCTAGGTCCGCTTCCCCCTAGAGGTAGAAGTCACACGCACACCCTAAACGTCCGGTTCTAAATCGGAAGCCACCATCGGTCCCATATTTTTTATATCTATATCTATTTTTTAAAAATGTTTGCATACACACACACACGAGGCTGGTGACTCCGGATTTTATTCTGAACCACAATCTGTGGTGCTGAACGTATGGGGGGGGGAGGAGTTGGGATTCAGCACCATGGATAGCTCCTTTAAAAATTCAGAATAAAACCTGAAGCGGATATGCAACCCCACTGATATTGGAGTCACCAGCCTCCCCTGCACGCGCGCACACACACAAGTCTGTAGATGCAGAGAGTGGCGTCGCTGTAACCCCTGGAGGAGGCATGGCATCTCTATGGTGAAAGGCAGCCAAGTGGAGGAAGTCCTATCAACTGAAATACTGTAGATAAGAGTCGGACTGGGACAGAGTGGGGTACAAGTCAATAATAATGAGGAGGAGGATGTACAGTACTTGAAACCAGTTTCTTCGATATCATCATATAGCGTTATAAAGCAGGGTTTCAAGTGACGTATGTCAGCCTTTTGGCCACGCTGGCTGGGAATCATGCGAGTTGCGGGCCAACGCATCTGGAGGGCACCAGGCTGGGAAAGGCTGATGTACGTGAACATGGGACTGGCTCCAGGCTCCTTCTGAAGGAAGCTTAGCTAACATTCTTGAAAAGGTTTTTTTTAAAAAAAAACAAAAACAAAAAGAGGTACCCAACGCCCATTATTGTCCGCTTGAATTTCGTCATACGGTCTGAGGCGTTCGTTTTCTATCAGATCCACAAATCGACTAAGTCTGTTGGAAAGCCATGGCACGAAGCAACTTTGCCCAATTTTCAGGGTAAAGGTGGGATAAAAGGAAACCATTCTAGCAGAGAGGGGCCAGAAATGACCATTCTGTTCTGTTGGCCCCATGTTTGTAAAGTGGCCCTCCTGGAGGAATGTTCGTAGCAGTTTCCTGGATAAGACTTCTCTATCCAAATGTATGAACCCCAAGAGAGATTTAGAATTAGGTCTTGTCTTGTCCTAAAGAAATCCATTATCTGTTCCCCACCCCCACCCCCACACTGCATATTGAGTAGCTGCAAAGTAAGACAATGCAGACATTATAAGGGGAAGGGAGTGACCTTGGTTTCCTAAGCCTCCAAAAATCTCCTGTAGCACTGCTAGATAACATCTATGAAAGCCTTCATTGGGAACAGTCCTTGTTTATCTCTGTTCCTGGGTTCCAAGGTCGTTTCTCTTGGCTCAAACCAAGTGTCACTTTATATGACATTAATCCTTCTCCATCTGTTTTCAGTGCAGTAATAATAATAATACGGGGCATTTATGTAGCTTATCTGAAATGTTCAAAGGTGTACTTCTCATTCATTCCCTCAAACGCAGCGGTGCACAACCTTTTCGGCCACATCAGGTGTCAGCTGGTGCCTGCACATGTTTGCACGCATATATACATGTGCGCAGAGACGCAAAGCTTTGGGGTCACTCGGTTAGGCTTTAGCCTCTTCCCTGCCCTAGCAACTCCAGTTGCTGCTTTATCGCCACCATTACCAGTGGTAAAACAGTGATCCCAGCTGCTTCAGGGTTGCTGGGGTGAGCAGCGATCTTGACAGCAAATTGGCAATAAGTTCAGGAGCTGCAGTGTTGGGAGTCATTGGGGGCTGCACAAATCCACTTGGGGGCTGCATACAGCCCGCAGGTTGTGCATCCCTGCTCTTGCAGATCCACGTGCAGTAAAGCACTGGAGCTTGCTTTGTTAACTAGCCTTTCCTCAGAGTGGGTCTACACTGCACATGCCAAGAACAGGAGAGGAACAGCATAGCTGGCTGGGGCATGCTGGGAGTTGTAGGCCAAAAACACCTGGGGACCCAAGGTTGGAGAACACTGTTAACTATATAGCTAGCGAGTAGCGACGTTACAGGCACTATCCACTAGGGGCCGGTGACACCCATGGAAACATTGTCCACACAGCAATGGAAGTGCTAGCTGGAGGCAGGATTGCATTTTCCTATATATAGAGTATCTTGAGTTGTGGTAAAATGGCCTTTCTAGGCTTTCTTCACAATAGAAGCCCTACTGTAAATGAAGGTATTTGGACCCACAGGAACAAATAACACCTGCATCGCTTTGGGGGGAAAAAGATAGATAATCAAGTAGTGACAGTGCATTTGAACGTGTCAAAAAAGAAGAGGCCCCAAACAATTTTGTGGGAAAGCCTCTGGCCACAGCAATACACAACAGTCATTTGAGGTCTGGATTCGACCCAATGTCAATCTATGAGATGAATGAGTTTAGTTTTCATCACCTTTTCCCCAGGCACTTCATGTTCCTTTTTGAGCTTCCAAATCTTCAAGAGCTGGCAAGGAAATATTTAGTTAACTCCTCTCCACCTTTTCAAGATATTTAATGAGCAGCTGCCCGGAGACTTTTTGCTCTTATCTGCCTGCTTGTTTAACAGTAAAGAGCTTCATTGTAATCAAAAGCAGCACACCGTTTCATATTAACCAAAGTACTTTCCAAATTAATCTTCTCTAAAACATCAGCATTCCTGCCAGGAGGAATTGTTTAAGTATACTTTGGTATCCTGTTTGTTTCTAAGACAAATGTTGCCTTATTAACATCACCATTTAAGAACATAAGCAGATGAGAAGTCCTGCTGAATCAGACGAAGGTCCATCTAGTCCAGCATTCTATTCACACAGCAGCCAGCCGTGTGAATCCCATGAGCAGGACATAAGTGCAACAGCAACCTCCTGCCCATGTTCCCCAGCAACTGGTGTATATAGGCACACTGGAGGTAGCATAGAGCCATCAGGACTAGTAGCCACTGATAGCCTTCTCCTCCATGAATTTGTCCAATTCCCTTTTAAGGCCCTCCAAATTGGTGGCCATCACTATATCTTATAGAGTTTCATAGATCATAGAGTTGGAAGGAGCCTACAAGGCTATCGAGTCCAACCCCCTGCTCAATGCAGGAAACTAGAGGAGGGGTCTCCCATCCAAGTAATAACCAGGCCTGACTCTGCTTAGCTTTCCACACTCACACAAGCTTCACAAGTAGTATTTGCTAATTTGCACAGGATAAAAACCATTCTAAAATGGAACAGAAATGTTGTTTCTGAAATGTCCATTGTGATTTTTCTCTAAAATCAGTTTCATGGAATCTGGTTTACTATTATACATGTATATGTCTTTTGCATCTGCAGATGTTTAACTATGCACTAGTGAAGAAGACCTTCCTTTTATCTGTCCTGAATCTCCCACCAATCAACTTTATGGGATGACCCCAGGTTCTGCTATTATGAGAGAAAAATGCCTACTGGCCCATCCTTCTTTCAAGGAACTCCACACAGCACTCATATGAAGCAGGTTGGACTGAGACCGTGTGTCTTGCCTAATGCCAGCCAGTGAGCTTCATGGCCAAGTTTAAATTTAAACCCAGAAGTCACAGCAAGTTAATAAATATAAGAAATAAGTTTGAAAATATATCACGTTTAACTCAATGCTTCATTTGATGCAAATTCTGGTTGACAAGAATCTTGTATTTTAATCCCGCTCAGGATGCTCTATCTCTGTATTTCCACATCAGGAACATAGGAAGCTGCCGTATACTGAGTCAGACCGTGGGTCCATCTAGCCCAGTATTGTTGACTGGCAGCAGTGGTTCTCCAGGGTTTCAGGCGGGATTCTTTCCAAGCCCTACCTGGAATTCAGGGATTGAACCTGGGACCTTCTGCATGCAAAGCAGGTGTCCCTCCCTACAGCACCTGGAGTTCCAAGGAGGTCACCCATCCAAGTGCTAACCAGGCCAGGCCCTGCTTAGCTTTCGAGTTCAGATGAGATGGGACTGTTCAGACAGGAGCTTGGACTAGATGGCCTCCAAGGACCTTCCGATTCTATAATTCCAACTCAGTGGTAGTGCCTCTCATTCCCTCATGTGCCACCAGAAGGGCTTCTGAGGGACCATCTTGCCCTGAGGGAATGGGAGAAGCAGCAGCAGATTAAGCTTGAACTCATGCACAGGAAGGGAAAGAAGAGAAACAGCAAAAGAGAAAAAAAGATAAGAGGAACACACCAGCTCAGAAGGCGAACAAATGCAATGCAAACCTGAGTACAATCAGATCCAGGATCTGGGCAACTTAATCAACCAACACCATCATGTTTTGTTTTGTTTTCCTCTTCCCTCCCAGTCCCTTTCCTTGTGCCTCATGTCTTTTAGAGTGTACACCTGAGGGCAGAGACTGTCAAATTATTGATTTCTGGGAGCCATTTTGGCTGAAGAGCAGGATAAAAACGCTTTAAAGAAATAAATCTATGATTAAACAGTTACATCTAAGGCTGCATTCTGCTAAGCGCAGTCTGTAAAACCACTGTAGTCCACACAAATGCATACTGGCACACACATTTTAATTTATTTGGCTTTCTACCTGTTCTGGTAACTGGTAGGACAGATCCAGTTCTTACCAAGCCAGTAACATTTTTCCAGCCAAGTGGCAACCCTACACCTTTAACAAACACACAGGCACACCAGACACATTTTTTTTTAAAAAAAATGCAGTTTCTGATTTTGTTCTGCTGCTGTTACTCTCAGACATTTCTTTTGCTAGGTGCTGTACAGAGAAAAATGTGGCCCTGGCCCTGCTTTTATTCATTTATTTAGACTATTTGTATGCTACCCTTCCATCAAAACTCTCAGCGGCACACAGTAAAATAATAACAAAGCCAGCTGTAGGTCTTTTCTCTGTCTAAACACGTATAGGACTGCGCCCTAAATATATAAAACGCTGCAAAGATAAAACACTAGAAGCAGCAATTAAAACAAACCCATAACACTCAGCAGAATGGATAAAGTCATGATCAAGACTAGCTTCCATTACATGCTGAAATGTCTGGGCAAATAAACTGGAGGCGAAATGACATCAAAGTTGACATCAGGCAAGCCTTTCTGGGGAAGTTTCCGTGAACAAAAAGGCCCTGCCCAACATAGATGGCAGGGGAGACAGAGGCGGGCCTCCAAAGACAATGGGCAAGATTTGGACAGGTTGTTTGGCAGAAGATGGTCTCAAGCTATTTAGGGCTTTGTAAATATTCACCAGTGTTTGGAATTTTGCTGCAAAAAGGACTTGCAACCAGGGCAGTTGTTTAAGAACTGGCAAGATGTGATCCATATAACTGGCCCCAACTTAGCAGCTGCATTTTCTGCTAACTTAAGTATCTGGGAAGTTTCAAAGGCAGCCCTATGTATACTTTAGGAATATACCAGGACTTCATCCAGAGATGGTACACGCCTGTTTATGGCTGCAATCCTATGCACTCTTACTTGGGAACATCCCATTGATTTTCAGCTGGACTTCTGAATAAACAAGTAATAGACAGGATTGGACTAACAACTTTAAGGCATCAAGAGAGGCAGTCACTGTATAACTTTCCCATTATTCTGTACATCCATTTTGGGGGGTTGGAATTGGAATACACAAGATGGCTGCACTGGAGTGCAGAAGGTATTAATTTGGGTATTTTTCAAGCATCCTCTTACAAGGCTGCTATATAATGTAGAAAAATACAACAATATACACAGAACAAGCAAACCAGAACAGTAGACTCTCTGTTCTACCTTTAACATTTGTGTAGAAGGGGGGAATGGAAAAATTCCCTCCTCTGGATAACTATTAAAGGTACATTATTATTTATTTATTTATTTATACATTTTTATACCGGCCCAATAGCCGAAGCTCTCTGGGCGGTTTACAACAGTTAAAATCATAAAATACAATATAAAATATAAAATTTAAAACCACAGATTAAAAACAAACAGCAGAGCTAGCAGCAGCAGTTACAATAACGGAATTAAAACAATGAACTTTTTATTTCTTTGTAGCTGGAGTAGGAAGGAATGTGTCATAGGAAGAACATGAAAACAGTAAAGGGGGTAGCAAAGAGCTCCTAAAGGCTTTCTCCAAACTGGGGAAATGAGTATTAAATGACAAATATGGTTCAATGTAAGCAAGTGTAAAGTGACACACAGTGGGGCAAAAACCCAAGTTTACATATAAGCTGATGGGATCCGAACTAGCAGTGAATGACCAAGAAAGATATCTTTGGGGTCATGGTGAACAGCTCGATGAAAATGTCAACCCAGGTGTGGCTGCTGTGAAAGCAGCAAATTCCACATTGGGGATTAGGGAAGGGATCGAAAATAAAATTACAATATCATAATGCCTTTATACAAATCTGTCATTCAACCACACTTGGAATACTGTGTGTACAATTCTGCTTACAGCATCTCAAAAAGGTTATTGTAGAGCTGGGAAAGGTGCAGCAAAGGGCAACCAAAATGATGAAGGGGTTAGAGCAGTGTTCTCCAACCTTGGGTCCCCAGATGTTTTTGGCCTACAAATCCCAGCATGCTCCAGCCAGCTATGCTGCCTGGGGCATGCTGGAAGTTGTAGGCCAAAAACATCTGGGGACCCGGTTAGAGCAACTCCCCCATGAGGAAAGATTACAACATTTGGGGCTTTTTAGCTTAGAAAAAAGGTGGGTAAAAGGAGACATGAATACAGGCCTGTGGCTTATGCTGGCTAAGCTTGTCTGAGTGTGGAAAGCTAAGCAGGGTCAAGCCTGGTTATTACTTGGATGGGAGACCCCCTCCTCTAGTTTCCTGCATTGAGCAAGGGGTTGGACTTTATAGCCTTGTAGGCTCCTTCCAACTCTATCTATGAAATCTATGACTGAGGTGTATAAAATTATGCATGGTGCTGAGAAAGAGGATAAGGAGAAGTTTTCCTCCCTCATAACACTTTCCAGAGGAGTAGCTCAGTCTGCTTCAGCAAAAACAACAAGGAGTCTTGTGGCACCTTAAAGACTAACAAATTTATTCTGGCATAAGCTTTTGTGGATGCTGTCCACTTCATCAGATGCAATAACACTAGAACCCCGTGGGGTCATCCTATGCACCTGAATGGTGGGAGATTCAGGACAGATAAAAAGTACTACTACTTCACACAGCACAGATGGCTTTAAAAGGGGGTGTGTGTGTGTAGTTGTTAATTGTTTATTGAAAGGATTAGAACACAAGAACCATGCTGGATCATACCAAGGGTCCATCTAGCCCAACAGCATACAGGATTGCACTCTAAGCCTCCATTTCCTGTTTCCTTCAAGTCACTAACATTGCAATCCTATACCCACTTACATGGGAGTAAGTCAGTGGGACTTACGTACTTCTGAGTAGACATGTATAAGATTTATTACATTTATATCCCACCTTTTCCCCTCATGCAAGGAACCCAAGGCAGCTTAAGTAATCCTCCTCTCCATTTTATCCTCGCAACAACCCTGTGAGGTAGGTTAGGCTGGAGTCAGTGACGTGAACTGGCCCAAGTCAACCCAGTGATGCTTCACGGGGAGTTGGGGACGTAGAACCTGGATCCCACTTCCCAGCCGCAGTAAAACATCTCAATCACCAACTACATCATACTGACTCCCGCGTAAGGCAGCCTTCCTCTCAACCTGGATGTCCTCATCCAGATGTGTTGGGACTACAACCCCCAGCATGCCCCAGCCAGCATGGGAGTTGTAGGCTGCAACACGACTGGCAGGGCACCAGTTTGGGGGAGTCTGTTACGAGAATATTCAAAGCCTCAAAGTCAATGATGAAGCACCCTTGCTTCCTCCTCCAAGACAGTGCATTTTTATTGTCCTAATTATGTTAAGATTATGGTCTGGTCTGCCTTTTCCCCAGAACGGAACCCAAGATGGCTTACATAATCCCCTCCGCTACTCCATGTTAGCCCACAGCCAGCCCTGTGGAGTAGTGTAGGGCTGAAGGAGTCTTGACTGGCCCAAGTCACCCAATGGGGACTAGAACCCTGACTCCCAGCCCGACACTCTCACAACCACGCCCCCTGGCTCCCATTGTAAAGTGTGCTAACTTCTGTGTCCTACGTATTAAACCATTCACTTTCACATCTGCTTATTATGGACTCTGGGTGTATATACGGGACATACATGTATTTATAAAGCCACGCCTCCCGTGCCACAAAGCTCAGAGCCAACTGCCACATCCACGGAAAAGATGGGAGGGGAAATGAGCCGCACCGCAGAGAGGGCGAGGGAGTGATTTGTTCTCGCGATATTACAGTGGAGCGTGTTTTTATTTCTCTCTCTCCTCACGCCCGAAAGGGATCCGTCCGCGCGCCCTCCTGCTCTCTGCGAATGAGGGGCGGGGTCTCCTTTCCCTTTCATTTCTCACCTTCCCTCCAAAGGTGAGACCCTTGAAGAAACCATGAGCGGCGTGAAGGGGGAGGGGAGGGGCTTGTCGACGTCATCACTCCTGCAGGAAGGCGCAGCGGGACCGGG